>PVJA010017803.1:0-40834 GCA_004027025.1 Myocastor coypus | reverse complement strand
AAAAAAAAAAAAAAAAAAAAAAAAACAGAAAAAAAAAGAAATAAAAAATAAAAACCTGAAAAATCACCAAGCCCAGTTCTTTTAATATGACATGGCAAATACCTCTCATGACCTAGATTTCCAACCTCATCTCTCATGCAGGTTTTGTGATTTTTTTTTTCCCCTAATAATATCCTACTTCTGTCTCCTAACATGCACACAAGTTATCCCATCAGTGCTTCAAGAATTTGATAAATTCTCGGAATTAAAATGTCTTGAAGATCAAGCAATTCAACTCAGTTCTACACAAGAACTTCATCTTTCTACGTACCAATTGTTTCATGCTGAACACTTTTATTTGTATTATACCTTAAGAATCAACAGAAGAAAAATGTCTTAATATAAGGATTAATAAAAGGTTAATTTCCATTTATTGTCCTTTCCCATGCTGAGCTGCAGTTGCACTACATACTCTGGAAACTCAAGTTTCAGGAGGCCAGTGATCCATTTTTCAGACACAGTCCAGATTTGTTGCTACCAATTGATATGGAAGAACCCCAAGGATGAAAACCAAGATGCCAGGAGTATCTGTGCTGTGAACTTAGAATCAGGCCAGAGAAAAGACGCAGGACCGAGCAACTTTAGAAGACATTTAGCTTTGTTACACTAGCAGGCTGATGGGATCTCAGTTCCAAATCATCAGCCCCATTTTTAGGTTACCAATCACAGGTTTTTAGAAGGAAGTGCAAAATGGCAGATAACATTCTATAGTTGGCTACACATGTCTTGGTCACTAATTACTAGGCAAAATTTACAGGAACTAATAAGGTTACAGTCCTATACCATGGAGGAAGAATCAATCACTGTCTGAGCCTGGGTAGCAATGTCCTTGAGGTGACAACTCTGGCTCTCAGAAGTAAGCGAAACAGCACTGCCCAGTTGAGCTGCACTTAACTCATAGCTGGCTCTGGGAAGGGCAAGCCTCCTCAAGTTTCACAACTCTGAGAACCAACTGTGCTTCCCAGCCTCATTCTTGAACAGTCTTAGAAATATACTAATGTTAGAAATATAAAGTTTAAATCTGTTATTACCTTTAAAATAGCGTCTACATCTGAATTGTCTCCCTCCAGCCCTGGAAATGAAGTCTTGCTCCTGGTGCGCCTCCACTCTGAAGTAGGGATGCTGCAGATCTCCTTGGTTCCCAAAGGCCCTTCGTGAGCGCTGGCCTGTTCTTCCTCCACCCAGGCACCTGACTCTTCCTGACTGGGTCGCAAAATCACTCTTCAAGCCAGGCCAGGTGCAGGGCAGACACGCAGTCCCGGACCTGCAGGGCTTCTCCTGCCCTTTCTTTTTTTTTTTTTTAATTTTATTTATTTATTTTTCTTGTTTCAGAACCTTTGTTTATTCACTCATTTTTTATGGCCGGCTCAGCCCGCCCTGAGGGCAAGGCTGGCCCAGCATGTGGTGCCGGGGATCGAACCGCAGTCCCTGAGGTCGCCCAAGCTCCCAAGCAGGCGCTTTAGACCACTGAGCCATCCCTCCAGGCCCCTCTCCTGCCCTTTCTTAGGCATAGGTGTGTGAGCCCAGTGATGGCTAATGCACAAGCGCAGGTGCCTTCATGACCTTCCCACCACATGCAAAACACGTGACCAGTTTTCTGTTATGTGCCCTGTGTGACTGCACATGATTGTGGGGCCAGATAGCTAGCTGGGTTCCGTTTGCAAACACTTGTCTGTTTTTTCAGCTCCTTTAACAGGAAGTGAGGACAGCTGGTGTGCAGCCAGCCAGCTGCCCAATCACCGAACACCTTAATTCAGTGTCTGACCCACCCCCGGAACTCTTTCTTTGTCCCCACTGTCCCACCCTCCATGTGGCCTATCTGCCACAGTCCATTGCGTTGTCTTCACCCAATCCCACAGAGGCAATGTGAAGTAGCAGTGCCCTCACCCCGATCTCCGGTAAGCTCACACTCAGGATGCAGCGGGCGTTATGCACATCATAGGAGCCCTAACCCTAATACCTAAACCTGCTCTGCTTCAGATGCCACCCATACAGGTGACTGCAGAAATTTGCTCAGGTTTCCCAGCCTGCTGTCATCCAGGCGCCCATTGCTTTAGTTTTATTACTATGCATAAATAAAACAAAACTAGATTATTTCACCAGCCGCAACTTTAATATATAGGCTGGCCTATATTTGCCGAACACTAGGTTCACACAAACGCTAATTGAAAACATGGGGGGGGGGGGAGAGACAACCGTTAATATCCCAAGCAGGGAGACATCAGGATAAGCATTCATCCTGTGCATTTTCCAAAGTGCATTTTCATAGGAAAAATCCTCAAAAAATTTCTAGCAAGTGGGACTCATTCCAGGAATCCAGGGATGGTTAAAATATGCTGTAGAGGAAAGACAAAAGCCTTCTTAGCATCTCAAGAAGCGGAGAACAATAAGCAAAGTCCAGGGACAGCTGTGGTCTGTTACTTGGGAATTCCAGAAAGCTGGGGTTCACGGAGACACATAGCAGCTTATCCTGATGGCTCCTTGCTTGGGATGTTAACGGTTGTCTCCCCGCCCCCCCCCCCAATGTTTTCAATTAGCATTTGTGTGAACTTAGTGTTAGGCAAATGACAGAGGTCGGAGATTGTAGCCTTCCTTTACTAAAGTGATTATGCATGTTCCTTAGCCCTAAATAAAACTGAGATGTTTCTGGAGCTCTGAGCTCACTTTGAGAGAGACAGATCTCAGTGAGACCTCTGGAGCTACATTCATTGGGTCTTCTCATCGCTTCTTTCAGCACCTACTCATAACACACAACAATATGCAAATCCATAAATGTAATACACATCAAGAGCCAGAGACAAAAACACATGATTATCTCAATAGATGCAGAAAAAATCCAACACTCATTCATGATTAAAAACAACAACAACAAAAAAAACACCTTATAGAAAATCAGGTCTATAACAGATGGTCTTTACCTCAACTTGATTAAAGCCATCTATGAGAAACCAACAGCTGACATCATACTAAACAGATAAAAAACTGAAAGCCTTCACTTTATTTATTTATTTTTTTATTGTTTTAATGTACTTGGTTGTTACAGGGTCTCACTACCTAGCTCAGCCTCATAGTGATCCTCCTGTTTTTAGTCTCCTCAGAGCTGGGATTATGAGTTTACACCACTAGGCTGGAACTCTGTGGCCAGCTCAGACCGCCCTGGGTGTGGACTGGCACAGCATGTGGTATCAGGTATCAAACCATGGTCCCTGTGCATGTCTAAGCTTCCCTAAGCAGGCACTTTAATCCACTGAGGTATCTCACTGGCCCAAAGCCTTCGTTTTAAAATCAGGAACAAGATAAGGATGTCCACTGTCACCATCCCTATTCAATATGGTTGTGGAAACATTAGCCAGAGCAATTAACAAGAGAAATTTTTTAAAAAATGATTGGAAAGAACTAAAAATATCATTATTTGCAAATGGCATGATATGCTACATAGAAGACACCAAAACCCCCCACAAAAGACATAGATTTAATAACCAAATTCAGTAGCACTGCCAGATACAAAGTAGCACTTTAGTATGCAAAGAACACACCAAGAGAGTAATTAGGAAATCACATCCCTTAAAATAATATCCAAAAAATGAAATACTTTGGAGTCAATTTCACAAGGGAAATTAAAGATTTATATGGTGAAAATTACAGTACTCTTGAGAAGAGATCAAGGAAGATTTCACATAATGGAAAGACATTCTTTGCTCCTGGATAGGAAGGACCAACATTGTAAAAATGGCCATGCTGGAACAGCGTGAAGAACAAGGACAAGCTCAGGCAGCCCGAGCTGGGCATGGCTGCGTCTTGTGTCGAGCACCTGCGCCCTGCTGCTGTCGCCACCACCCCTGAGAGAAAGGCTGAAGGAGATGCTGAAGGGCGAGCCGCAGGGAGACCTGCACGGCTGTCTGCTAAGCCAGCTCCGCCAAAGCTACAGCACAAGCCGAAAAAGGCCCCTGCAAGAAAGGAGAGAAGGCAAAGGGAAAACGGGAAAAGCTGATGATGGCAAGCATGGAGATGCCAAAATGGAACATCCTGAGACTGCAAGAGGAGGGTGTGGAGCTGGTCGGAGTGCTACGCACACCTGTCCTAAGGGGTAGTAGCTCGTTCTCAATATAAGGGAAGAGATTTCCTCTTTCCTTTTGCTCTTGCTGCCTCTGCCACCTTGAACTGTTGTCCTTGTACCATGCCACTTTGCCTTGGAGCCAGCTGGTTATACCCTGAGAATTTCACAAACCATGGGCTAAATAAACCTTTTCTTCCTTAATTTAGGGAGTCAGGTGTTTTGTCTCAGCAACAAGAGAAAAGTAAACAACACAGTCGCTCAGGCTAGCTTTGATCTTAAGGTGATCGTCCTGCCTCAGCCCTGTGAGTGCTTGGATTACAGGTGTGTACTACCACATCCAGCTTTTTCAAACATTTTATTTTTTTTATTTTTTATTTTTTTTTTATTTGTTTTATTCACTCATTTTTATGGCCGGCTCAGCCTGCCCTGAGGGCAGGGCTGGCACAGCATGTGGTGCCGGGGATCAAACCGCGGTCCCTGAAGCCGCACAAGCTTGCCCAAGCTTTCCCAAGCAGGCGCTTTAGACCACTGAGCCATCCCGCCGGGCCCCTTTTTCAAACATTTTAAAGGAAAAAAAATATACTAAGAAAAATCAAACTATTTTTCTTTTTTTTTTCTTTTGCTAGTACTGGAGATTAAGAGGAATGGACTGAGCTTAGGGCCTTCCAGCAACTTGAGTTACTTCCCCAGCACTTTCTATTTTCTGAGACTGGGTCTCAGTAAGTCACTCAACAAGGCTGGCCTCAAACCTCAGATCCTCTGGCCTCACCCTTTCAGAGTTCTGGGATTACAGGTATGTACTGCCATGCTTAGCTAAATAATGCAAAACATCTAACAATTACTATGTCTACATTGATCTAGATTAATTTCCAAAAAGCCCTCAGAGCTCATTTGCCTGTATACGCTTTTGGCCCCATTTCCATCAGTAGAAATTCCATCCATCCCATTAAAGCACCTTCTCACACCCGACCCACAACTCTTTTCTACGTATTTCCCTTCCTATTCCTACCTGTAGCTAATCCACTTCTAAACCTCTAGAACGCAGGTAACACGCTTTATTCACTTATGTTTTGTCCTCTGCAAAGCTTGGCCTCATTCTGAGAGATTCAGATTTGACAGTTCTGATATTCTTAGGTTAGCAGTTTGCCTAGTTAGTCCTTGGGACTTTACTCCTTGCCTCCTAGAGATATTCATTTGCAATGAACTTCTTTCACGCTTCTCAATCATCATGACCAAGGGAGTCTTTGCAGACATTAGTTTGCCCCTGATGAAGGATTTGTGCAAGCTCACCTTCAGTATCAGGTTTGCTGGACTCAGCAGGGGATATGAACCTTGAGTCATATTGTCCTGACCCAAAAGAATTCAAAGGGAACTAGGCCCATTTCAGTATCAGTGTAGATAGCTTCCCTAACTACGTTCAGTAATGACTCTAGGATTCTTTATTCTTTGAAATGTAGAAGCAAATTTTGCAACATACACAATATACATTTGCCATTACAGTTCTGTATGTCAAGTGCAAGCCAGATTATCAATGGGCCAAAATCAAGGTTCCCACAGAGCTGCATCTGATGCTGGAGGTTCTGTGGAATTAGTTTCCTTGCTCACTTGGAACATGGGTAGAATTCAATTCCTTGCAGTTATGGGGCTGAAGGCCCCTTTTCTGCTTTGCTTGCTGTTGGCCAAGAGTCATCCTCAGCTTCTAGAGCTCACCCAAATCCTTGGTTTATGGCACCCTCCATCTATAAAGCCAGTACCATCACAACTTTCTGACATACAGCTTTCTCTGTCCACAGATATGAAATGTTCTGCTTCTGAGTGTTCACAAGATTACATTAGGACACCTGGGTAATATACAGGATAGTTTCATTTCAAGGTGCAAACTCTTAACCACATTTGTATCCTTTTGCTGTGTAAGGCAGTATATTCACATCAGGGATTAGGACCTATCTGGTAGACAGTGGGCAGCTCCCCCAACCCCCCGCACTGGTGGCAGCTTTCCAGCACTGCTCCTTGATGACACTGTTCCTATGCAGCAAGTTCAGGTCTGATGAACGTGGCTTCTCCGCAATCTGCAGATGGGGAGGATTGTGAACGCCTTCCCAACAGTGCACTATCATACGTGAACCTCTGTTGATTATAGTAAAAGCCAGAACTGGCAGGACAACTTCAGAATTGCTAGCAAATTCAGTTCTGACAGAAGGAACCTCTCCTGAGCAGCTCCAGCCTTACGGAGGGCAAAAGACATTCCAAATAGGGAACTTAACTCAGGGTACCTGTTCTACCATCAACTTGTCCATTCTCTTTGTTCTACAGCATCCAGGCCTCACAGTTCCACCGCCTTTAAGTGACTCCTTCCTCAGCACGTCTTGCCATTGTTCCGAGCTGTTGGGTCTCAGAGCTGCCAGCTGAGAAAACACAGGATATAGTTTTGAAGACAGCTTTCCAATGCCACACCTCAGGAGCAGGACTTCTGCACTGCCAAAGATCTTTTTGACCAACAGTAAGTCAAGAGATTTTCTGGTCACATGTCTTCTTACTCAAACGAAGCAACCAATCAGAAGAGGACTCTGAAGAGATTTGTCAGGGGCTTCCAACTGGCTGAGTCTCTCTTGTTACACACTTTATAAGCTATGCCCCTGAATGTTTTTGATGTGCACCCAGATGAGGAACACTGCTACAGATTTTGAAGAGAAATACAATTTTTAGGTTATAAAAACCTTCAAACAAAAGATGAATTTCTGTTTCATCAGCCATAAAGTAATGCATCTTAAAACTACATTATAATTATCACATGACACATAATTACTAAGTCAGATTCAGCAAAGCCAATTTTATAGTTCAATTTATTCAGTAAGGAAATAACAAAACAATGAAGTTCTTTTTTACCTTCTATTCTGTAAATTTATAATTAAACTTGATATATACTTTGTGACACTGAAACTAGGGAACTTTTGAATTAGTCTTTTTAAGATACCAATTATGAAAATAACAATTTGGGAGAACAGGAAACAAACACTTCTATCTGCTGCTTTCTACATCATTCTCTTATCATTAATGTAATAGGCTGAGGAAATTAATTTTTTAACATAAATTGAAGATTGAATTTAACATTTTTGCATAATCTTGGGAAATTTTTCAGAATTATATAATCAGTACACATATCTTATAAAATACTGTTCTTGAAAAGTGAGAAAAATACTGGGTCATTATTCCTCTGCAGATGAGTTGATACTATGAGGAGGCTTTGATGTGTTTATCAGGATACTCTTCCATATCACAGAAGAACAGTAACTCTGAGGAAGAAAATGAATAGACCATACTTAATATAGCTTCCTAGTGCCTCAACGAGTTTTACAGCTTAGCTATGAATAGTCTCTTGAAATACTGACACACCACACAACAGGAAACCCTTAAGTAAAAGCATGAATTCTTGAGAGTGAAACCTGACTTAAAAGTTTCACACAACAAATGTACATATATTCCCCATATTAAAATACTCAGAGTTTTAAATGTATTACAAATCCTGAAAAATAAGACATAAATGGCGTTAACTTTTAGGAAATTTAAGACTTTCAGAGGACCTGAGATCACTGAGCAGCTACAAGGTCCATTTCTTTCTTTCTTTTTTTTTTTTTTTTTGAGGGAACCAGGGCTTGAACTCATGACCTTGCACTTGCCAGTCAGACACTTGTGCCACAGAGCTATTTCCCTGGCAACAAGGTCCATTTCTATAATGAAAAATAACCTGAAACGCTGGGTATAGACACAGAAGGAGGACATGAAAGTACTGCCAAGGGTGAGCCAGGTTGCCATAAATGTGCTATCCCATTTACTCACTGGAACAATCCTAAAGGGTAGGTATTATCATCATATTTATTTCATGCTTATTAACATTTTTGAATGACAAGAAGTCATGTGACTCACAGAGCCCTTGGAGAGCAGGTTTCTGGAACTGTTCAGCAAGTGACAGACTCTAATTTAAGACTGAGGGTTGCAGAAACCACAGATACAGTTTTAGGCCCAACCACAGCACAGAATGTTATTACTTGACATTTTTTATGAGCAAACTATTATTTAGCACAGATAACACAATTTACTAAAATGCCAAGAAATATAGCAAAAGAAAACCTTAAGGATCTAGTAAATAAGGTCTTCTGATGTAATTAGATGAAAAATTCAATAAACAACTGAAAATTATGCCAAGTGAGAGAAAAACACCAAAGACATAAAAGCCTAAGATTAAAATACTTTAAAATCACAAAGTCCAGAAAATAATCCTAAGAAAGATTTCCAAGGCGAGCGTGTCCAGCCACCGTGGAGGAAGCACCGTGTCCTACGCAGGCAAGGAGGACAGACTGCGCGCTACCGACGGGCTTTTCTCAGGTGTCCCTGTGGTCAGTACAACCTGCTGGGTACTGGGCATGCTACGGGTGGAATTAAATGCTTCTAATAACAACAATCTATGGAGAGTTAGGCATTTGTGTCAAGTAGAAGAGAAAAGAAGAATTCACTTGAGTGTGTGTCTGGCAGACAAGCTGCACAAATTAAGCACTGATTTACTTCAAATTAAGATACCTGAAGCAGAAGATGATGAAGACTGGTGAGGAACAGACTTTCTCTGCATGACCTGAGGGTTTAAGGACAAGAGACTCCCTAGTCAGCATCCAGGTCTGGCTGTTTAGGACCCTGGCTTCTGCCATTGGCTGATATTACCTTATTTTCATTTTTTCTTTTTTTGCGGGGACTGGGGTTCAAACTCACGACTCTGTACTTGCCGGGCAGGCACTTGTGCCACGGAGCTATCTCCCTGGCCCCCTCCATTCTTTCTTGTAAAGTTGTATTTTATATATATATATATATATTTTTTTTTTTTCTCCTTTTTTTTTCTTGAGGCAGGGTCTTACTGTGTAGTCTAGGCTGGTCCTGAACTTACTATGTTACACAAGCTGGCCTTGAATTCACTGAAATCTTCCTGCCTCAGCTTCCTGAGTGTCGGGGTTAGAGGTATATACCATCATGCCTGGCTTATTGTTGAGATATTAAAAGAGAGTTTACAAAATCATTAGAGAAGATTCAGGATGCTCTTACAGTATTTTTCTTTAATACCTTCACTAAGATCCATGCCTGGCCTATAAGACAAAAATAGCCAAGATAATCCCACCAGAAGGGCCACCGCCAAATTCACCACAATCCATGGCTGAAGAATCTGTTTCTCAATTCCTGCTATCCTAGAGGTACAGAAATGGTTGTTAGAAATATCCTTTTAGTTCATATATCAAAATACAGCTATTTTATGAACTTAAAAAATAGTCCTGGAGAAATAACAAGTACAAAATAAAGCATAATTTTTCTATATACATCAGGAAAAATAAGAGGTTCAAAGATTACCTGAACTCTAAATAGATGTGTTCTGCATATTGCCATAGATGGGCAGTCAGTATTCCCAAAAAAGATTTCCTAAGTTTCCCTTCTTCAATGAAGCATTTTTCTTTTATTTCTCCCCCTGCCCCTTAATACCAAGGATCGAACTCAGGACCTTATGTTTGCCAGGCAGGTGCTTAAGTCACTGAGCTATCTCCTGTGGCCCTCCTTTATTTCTTAATTTATTTGCTAGTCACAAAACAAAAGACAGAAGTCCCAGCTGCCTGTCTGAGTTTTCCCTGAGCCTCAGCTTCCCATGGCTTCCTGCCTGTCCACCACATAGCATACGTGGCTCTCTGCTCACCTCCCCAGCAACACATCATTCTGCCTCTGCCCAGCCTCCTCCCCTACTATTTCAACTGGAGCTACATGGACAGCAGCTCACCTTGTTAATAGTGCAGGTATATAAAGTAATAGTTACTCAAGCAAAGAAAACTGAAAATATTTTTAGAATTTAAACAGGGCCTGATACTCATAAGTGAAATAAACCAAATACAAATGTATAAACATAGGGAACTATCTCCCTAGTGTAAGAAATTGACAGTGTAAATGTGATCCAAAATGTAAAAAGGACAAGTTCTCTTTCCCATCTTACAAGATAATGGGTGAAAAAACTGAGAAGAAACCCAAAGCCATGAAGGCTGCTGCTAGTGGTGCTGGTAAAATGGGTAAGGTGAATGCAAAAAGTCCAAGACGGGGCGGTCACACTGCAGCCAAAATCCTGTCCTGGTTAGCGTAATTAGTAGATACTCCCCATCTGCTATGGATTCCAGAAAGGCTTTGTACAAGGGAAAGTACACAGCTGCCTAATCAAAGGTTGAGAAGAAAAAGGAGAATGTTCTTGCTACCATCACAAAGCCAGTCAGTGGGGACAAGAATGGAGGTACCTAAATGGTTAAGCTTCGGAAAATGCCTAGATACTACCCTACAAAAGATGTGACCCAAAATTTCTTGAGCCATTGCAAGAAACTCTTCAGTCAGCACGTGAGGAAACTGAGCTAGCATCACTCCCGGCACCATCTTGATCCTCCTCAGCGGGTGTCACAGCAGCAAGAGAGTGGTCCTCCGGAAGTACGCTTGCTTCTTGTGACTGGACCTCTTAGCCTTAGTTGTGTTCCTCTGCGAAGAACACACCAGAAAGTTGTCCCTGCCACCTCTATTTGTTATTAGCACAGTGAAAATCCCCAAACACTTCCTGATGTTTACTTCAAGCAGCAGCAGCTGTGGAAACCCAGACACTCAGACACCAGGAGGGTGTGATCTTTAACACTGAGAAAGAGATACCAAATTTCATAGCAGTGCAAGGCGGATCAGAAAGCGGTGGACTCAGATTTTAGCAACAATCAAAGCTGCTCCTCAGCTCCGGGGCTACCTGTGATCTGTTTTTGCTCTGACAAATGAAATTTATCCTCATAAATTAGTGTTCTAAATTTCTTACTAAAAACCTAATTAAATAACTGATACATTAAAAAATGTAAATTGTAAAATGGGGACAAATTTCAAAAGGAGAGAGAAGCTGGTTTAAGGAAGTGGAAAAAAAGAAGGGAAAAGTAAAAGCAAAACAAAGAAGAAAAATATACAAACAAAAGATGGTCAAAATAATTATATTAATTTCTCTCAGTTAATTGAAAAGATAGGTTTGTGCCAATATTGTTATAACCCAATTAAATGCT
Organism: Myocastor coypus; assembly: GCA_004027025.1. Taxonomy (NCBI): domain Eukaryota; kingdom Metazoa; phylum Chordata; class Mammalia; order Rodentia; family Myocastoridae; genus Myocastor; species Myocastor coypus. Next base: position 29,644 of record PVJA010017803.1, on the reverse strand, counting down.
GGCATCTTGTACACTGAGTAACTAATTTAAAGATTACAATATGCAATGTATTAACCATTGTTATCCTCTTATATTGTTTTGAAATGCTGTCTTTTTTTTTTTTTTTAAATAAAAACAACTCTACATTTATTGGCCTTCGGTAAAAACATCAGAGTGGTTAAAACAATATGAACCAATGTTTTACAAACACTCCCAGGGCAAAGCACTTAAACGACTGTCTTTTCTACATCTCATCATAATTGACACTGCCTCACTTCCCTGCTATATGAATTAATTGATCATTTCTGGTTGGGGACACTTTGTAGCAGAGTAATGCTATCTCCTTTCAGCATGATCTGACCCAGTTGTTTTCTTGACTTCCTTTTAGAAAGAATTTCTTCTGCACCATCTAATACAAGGTTTGTGTATTCATGAAAGCCAATCTATCTGCACATTCACTTGCTCATACCGCCACACCTGGATCCGGGATCTATTCTGCAGGTATCTGAAGGTGACGTTGATTCTGTCCCTGACCCCAGTACACCATGGCGGAGCCCAGCAAAGACCACATTGGCCACCACACTACCTCTAGTGGCAACTTCCAGAGGGAGAGCAGTTTTTTGTTTTTCGTTGAAATGAAAAAACCCAGAATTTAGTTTCTTTCCTTGCGGAACCGGGGATTGAACTTAGGCCCTTCTGCTTGCCAGGCAAGCACTTATTCTGCTGTGCTGTCTCCCCAGCCCCAAACACCCAGAATTTAAACAGGACCTGTAGTATTATTTACAGATGAAAGCATGAACAAGAACAGAAGGGAAAGTACCAGTACTATGCTGTTGCTATTTTACCTTTTTTTTTTTTTTTTTTGTGGGACCAGGGTTTGAACTCATGACCTTGTACTTGCCAGGCAGGCACTTGTGCCACGGAGCTATCTCCCCAGCCCCTGTTTTACCATTAACAAGTGTTATCTATCATTGCCTGAATTCATACCAGAGGCTGCTGTTAGCAGAATGTGTGTACAGGTGGATCCTGTCACTTGTCATTTGCTGACTGAGAGACAGTATAAGAGCAGCAAAGTACACTGAAAAAGCGAAAAAAAATGAAATTATTAACATTTTTTAAAAATCCAATTTATTTATTTATTTATTTATTTATTTATTTTTTTGGTCTTTTTGAGACAGGGTCTCACTGTGCAGCTCAGGCTGGCTTTGAGCTCACTTTTGTAGCCCAGGCTGGTCTCGAACTCACAACGATCCTCCTGCCTCAGCCTCCCAAGTGCTGGGATTACAGGTGTGAGCCACCACGCCCGGCTCAATTTATTTTGAATTTTAGATTAAAAAGGTCAAAAGTAACCTACTTCAGTGGATGATGATATAAAAGAAATTCAGTTCATCAACTGTAAGAGACAGTCGTATTTCCCAGTAACACAAGCACTAAGGATCTTTTGAACTCCTCATCATCTTATCATTAGAACTGAGAACCTAGCCACCTTTTAAGAAGTTAAATAACTTACTTAAGGTCTTCAAACTAGTTTTATTAATTTTCTCATAACAAAATATATTCTAAAGTATGAAAGGATGTAAAATAGTATTTATTACTGAGAGGTCATACCAGCTGAGTATGTTTATTGCCAAATATAAAAACCGCTAAAAATTAAGTAATATAAAACAAATCAAAATTTATTTTTGATGCTGAGGATTGAACTTGGGGCCTTATGTATAAATTACACTCTGAAAAAATTAGTTTGGGGTTGGGGAGATATCTCAGTAGAATAAGCACTTGCCTGGGAAATGCAAGGACCTGAGTTCAATCTCCAGTTCAGTGGGGGGAGAATTATTTAAATGAACCTCTGATTAAAAAAAAAAAAAAAAAAAAAAAAAACTATAAAAATTATGCCTTCCATTTTTATTCCTTCTTTTGAGTTCTTACTCTAGGGAGACAATATGATATTCAAACATGTAGGTCTGGTTTATTTCACTTATATGTTCAAGATACATCCACTTTTATATGAAGGCTTTGAGTTTATCATTCTTTATAGCTGAGAAATATTCCATTGCATAAAAACACCACATCTTTTTCAACTATTCTTCAGGTGATGGGCATTTTGGTTGTTTCCAAGATTTGGCTACCACAAATTGTGCTGCTGTAAACATAGGTGCGCCTTTGTCAGTTCTGCTGATAGCTCACTGCTATTGTGGACTATTGGTCTATACATGCAACTACTTTCTTAGTTCAATGCGAAGAAATATTTGTGCTAATAGCGTTTAGAAAAGTTATCAAGTCTGAATCTTGTACTCTGAACAACTACTATCAAGACAACAATATGCATTGTATTAAAAATTTTTTCATGTTTGAAAAAATAAAAAAATTATGCCATCCATGTTTTTAATTATAAATTCACTAAGCTTCTATAAGGATAATATAAAACTAATACAAAACTTAAGAATAAAATAATCATATTTCCTGGTTCAGAATTACAGTATAACTTACACATTACACTACTACTTACAAAAAGATGCTAAAGCGGTTGGGTCCAAGGCAAAAATATTTCGGATTGCTAATGATGTCTTAGCAAAGTCAATTCTAAAAAATAGAAAAGTTTCTTATTAGAGATAGTTGTAAACTTTCTCACACTCACTTTTCTGACTATAATTCTTTATCCTTCTGCTACCACAGACTATTGCAGCAGTGGTTTGCAACATTTCTGGTACCAGGGACTGACTTTTGCTGAAGACTACTTACCTACAGATGGCAGGAAGAAGGGTCCACGGCTCCACCTCAGATCTTCAGGCACTCAATTCTCATAAGGAAAATGAAGCCCAGGCCTCCCCCAACCTCCTCCCCCTGCACAGGTCGCAACAGAGTCTTTGCTGCTCCTTGAGACCTGCCACTGTGCCACAGCACAGAAAGTGATGCAAGTAACAGGGAGTGGCCCAGAACAGCACAGGTCGAGGCCCAGGGATGGGGTCCTTTATACCACAAGTCTTTACAGCTACGGTTTATGCCCACATGGAAGAGACTGCCTTGCTTACAAAGACCACATAATGTTATTTAAACAGAAGCCTGCATTAGGCATACTCCCTTGGAGTTAGGACATCCTGAGAAAATAAATTAAATCTGATCTATAAAATCCATTTGCTCCTACTTTTTCTATTATTCATATCATGAAGCAATAAAGTTTTGTTCTTTTTAAATGTATTTTGGTACAGAGTCTAACTGTACAGCTTGGACTCGTAGTGATCATCCTGTTTTCAGCTTTCCCAGGGCTGGGAATGGGACCATCTCAGGTTGTGGTGCCTGGGGATTGAATGTCCCCTGCACCTGCCTAAGCAGGTGCTTAGTCGGCTGAGCTATTTCGTTGGGTCTTTTTTTTCTTTTCTTTTAAGGCTTGAACTGTACTATCTCCTTCAAATTATACTGAATTTAACATCTTTGGTATGTGTGAATACGACCTCACTTAAAACATGATTTTTTGGTTGGAAAGATAGCTCAGCAGTGTAAGTGCCTGCTTAAGAAGCACAAGGACCTGGGTTTGATCTCCAGCATCACATGCCCTACTGAAACTGGCTGTGGTCGTGCGTATCTGTAACCTCAGCACTCAAAAGGCTGAGACAGCCAAATAGATTAATGAATGAATGCATGAATATGAATGATTTTAAAAAAACATGTTTTTGGAGATGTGACTAAGTTAGGTAGGGTCACTTTAATGCAAAGACTGAAATAAAATAATGTTAAAAGCAGTATTAATAACCTGAAATTCTATTTGAAAACTGACATAGTCAGTGACATGTCTTAGCATTTCCTCCTGAGGAAAATTAGAAGAATCTGCATGCACAAGTCTTACCTATCAAAAGCTGAAACTATACTTAGAGACAAAAGGAAGTACAGGAGACTCTGGAATGGATACGCTAAGGTTTTGTATTGCTGTAGTAAGTTGGAGACGTTCATCGGCTGTTCTCCTGCTAGAGCGTAGATCACAACAACATTCCATGCTGCGCAGCCCGCCAGGAAGCCATGAGAGCAGAGACCAATCATCCTGCATGGACAGAGTTAAGTTGCTAGGAACGAGTTACTAGAATAAAGGGATATTCGATTTTTAAAATGTCTTTACATGCAACAATAAAATCCAACATATTAGGAAAAATGAGAAGAAATGTTTCCCCACAGCTTAGAATCACAAGGCTCAGCAAGCACTCTCCAGACTACATCCCAGCACAAAGCCTTTTCTTTTTATTCATGCTGATAGGCAGGTCATTTGAGTTTAAGCAATGTTTTAAAATATGCCTACATGCTATTTTTAGTTTTAACTTTGGTAACAGTATTGTATGACCAGGTACTTTTAAAATTTTAAATTGTGAAACTCAGTGAGGTTGTCACCTGAAAGCTCGGTGCACAGAAAGTGCCACATCTCTGGTGGTCCAGGATGGCTTCACGTTCATGGTCACATCTATGTTTTCTGTGGTCTTTATCAACTCTGAACGATCAGCAGCCTGGAATCGCCCTAAGGCATAATGCATGCAATTACCAACAAATAGCAACAGGGAAACCATAGTGTACCCTTAAGAAGTCTCAGCTAACAAAGCTTGTTGTTTTTCTACCTAAAAATTCTCCTTGACTCAGTGCTTTTTGTTGTTGCTTAAACACACTCTTTCATCTTTTTTGAAAAAAATAAATGATGTTAAGGTATTATCTTCTCAGCTAAAGTTGATATTAAAGCAACAAGCTCAGAAATTTATGAAATATAATGAACTTTCAACTCAACTATTAACTTGACATAGTTTACACAATTATAATTCAGATTTTTCTTGTGGTACTAGAGATTGACCCAGGTTCTCCATAGAGTTACCCCCTAGTTCTTTTTAAGACAGTGTCTCCCTAAATTGCCTACGCAGGACTTAAGTTTATTTTGATATTCCTGCCTCAGTCTTCCAAATGCTGGGATTATAGGTATGTGCCACCACACTGAGATAGACTTTAGAAGTATAACGGTGCAAGTGCCTCTAGCTTTCTGTATCAAGAGCAAAGAAATGTAGTGTTTCACAAACTTGTATTAAGAAGATTCCCAGGAAGTTATTAGCTTAAGTGTCAGCGCGGCAGCTCATGTCAACAGGTCTTTATCCTTCTTCCCACCAACTAGAAATCCAGGGACTCTTGGAAAGCAAGAAAGGTCCCCACAGTTACACCAAACCCAGCGGGCAAGTGTGTTGGAGGGTGAACAAATCTTTGTTTTTTTTCCTAAAACACCTTCAACAGACAACAAACCACTGGTCCCTGTTATTGTCATTACTTGAGTGGCAAAATTTGTGTTGAGAAGAAAATGAAGACTGTGTGATATTGCCTGAAAAGAGACTGCACTAAATACAGCGGGCATGTGGTATGCTGCTCAAAGCACTGGATGAGGAAACTATGAAACACAGTGCAGGCCCTAGACCTGCCCTGACCAGCTGTGAGCTGGGGATGAGTCGGCAGGCTCTCCAACCACAGGATTCTTCTTACTGGGAGAGAACTCCACGATCCCTGAAACAGGACCCTGGAGAAACAGAATTCTAAAACCATTTACCTAAGACAGAAATTGTCAATTTTAAGGACTTGACTATATGTTTTAGAGTTTTTTAGGCAACATATCCATACTGTATCTCCTGGGGGAGAACAAGATCTGATTATGCTTTGTACAGATTTTTCTTAAACAATGTGTAATGGACTGAATGTGTCTCTCAAAATTCCTAGGTTAAAGCCCTAATCCCAGGGTTATACAATTTGGAGGTGTTACACCTAAATGCTATTTCAGTCTACACAAAGTCAAAAGGGTAGGCTCCCTCATGGGATTTGTGTCTTTTTTAAAGGGAAGAGACACCAGCATTCTCTGCCATCTGAAGACACAGGAAGACAGTGCCCATGTGAGAGCCAGGAAGGAACTATCACTAAAAAACAAAGTTTACCAGCACCATCTTGACTTCTCAGCTTCTAGAATTGAGAGAAATGAATGTATTGCTTAAGCACCCAGTCAATATTTTTTGTAGTAGACTCAGCTAAAATAACTCACAAATCCAATTTATAACCAGTATGTGCTGAACAACATCAGAAACATTTGCCTACGTAGCTACAATGCTGTCTTTCTTACTTAATATGGTAGTCCTGACATGTATTTTCTTTTTCACTTTTATTTGCAGCATTTTATCACTACCTGGCTGTTATCATAGCTACTACCAATTGCCCAGAACTGGACAAGTACAACAAAATATTAGGAAATGGGAGGGGATGGGGTAAGATTTTTAAAATTACCCACAATCCTAACCCAGAATCAGCAAGCATTAATATTTTGTCTTATTTCCTTCAGGTCTTTTGTTCTTTGCTTTTTTTTATAGGTGAGATCAAACTGTGTGTGTGTGTGTGTGTATATATTTTTTTTTCCCTTAGACTCTTTCTATGAAACGAAAAATTCAGCATACACACTTAATAGTGCAGAACGTTTTATGATACAGATAAAGCCACAGCTTTCTGAAATCATCCTCCTCTTATTTTACCTTTATGTTGTTTCCATTTTCTCACTCTACAAATAAAAGTGTGATAACTAGTTGATGCATGTTCTTATCCATTTTTTAAATTATTTTATCTTATTTATTTTGTCTTTTTGAGACAGGGTCTCCCTATGCAGTTCAGGCTTGCCTTGAGCTCACTTTTGTAGCCCAGGCTGGTCTCGAATTCATACTGATCCTCCTGCCTCAGCCTCCCAAGTGCTGGGATTATAGGTGTGTGCCATCATGCCCGGTTTGTAGATTGCTAGAAATATAATTGCAAAGGATATCCTTGGTACCTTATAAAGAGATTGTTTTCCAAAACAAGATACTACTTACGACTTTTTTCTACAAATATTTTGCCTACAGGCTGGCTAATTCCAGTGGGTGCGGTGAATCTACACTGTTGTTCTGGAACTCTTTGCTCATCAGTAATTATGTCTTCCTCTTCTACTCCTAGCTCATTGGCATAATGTAGCTGTGCTTGCTTGGTTTTCCTGTAGTGAGGGAAAATTAGGAAAAATGGATATTTCTTGTGATTTCATGTACTCACAGAAGAAACTGCCCATGAATATAATATAGTTGTGGAGTCAAGCACTGGGCTGGGCTGAAGCAGACCTACAGTTTTGTACATCGAGTTGCCTGGATCTCAGTGGGCCTCAGTTTTCTCATTTGGAAAATGTAGTGACTCAACAAGATCTGCCCTGATTTAGATCATATGACTCTCTATATAAACTGATCACTTGGGTCATTTTCACATAGAAACGATGTCGTGAGTTTATGACATAGTATCTCCTTAAAGTATGCCATCCTATCTTATTTGAGACTTACCTTTTGAGGCTAAAACACAGTTTTACTTACTGCTGAACCAGCCATAATTCAAATTCTGTTAACATGAAGAAATAAATCACAGTAACTTTTTTTTTTCTTGCAGTAGCAGGGATTGAACTCAGGACCCTGCGCTTGCCAGGCAATCACTTATTCCACTGAACTATTTCCCTGACCCACAGTAGCCTCTTTTATTGTCTTCAATTTTTAAGTCTTTATTGCTAAGTCTTATATTTTGTTTCTTACCTAAAATCTTTTCATTGTTTTGTTTATTTCTAGAAATGGCTCCTGAGGTTTTATTTTTTTTATTTTGTCTTTTTGAGACCGGGTTTCATTATGCAGGAGTTCAGGCTGGCCTTTAGCTCCCTTTTGTAGCCCAGGCTAGTCTTGAATTCGCACTGATCCTCCTGCCTCAGCCTTCCAAGTGCTGGGATTACAGGCATGTGCTACCACACCTGGCTGAGGCTCTAAACATATTAATTTTTAAAATTTTTCTGAGGGCTTTACTCTTCTCAAATATACTATGGGATTGGCTTATCTGTATTTTGGAATAGTACTTGTCCTAGACACAGACACAGTATGTAATAAAACCTGCTGAGAAGCTACATTTGGGAGCTCTGAGGTAAGCACCTGAGCAACTCTGGAGAATATTTAGAAGAATAAATTATTACTTTGTCTTCCTTCGAGGTTTTTGAGTAACTGCCTCCTCAGCTGGGTCCACATTAATACCATTTTCATTTTGTAATACAGATGGGCTAGATGTCTTCTTTTGGGTAAAGGAAGTCTCATGCTCTGAAAATAAAACAAATTATGCTTTCAAATGACTGTAAGAGAAATAAAAGTAATATATAGGACTTTTATAAGGCAAGAGAACATAAAAGTTTTAAACAGGCCAACATTTTTTACTGTCTTACAACTTGCTAGTTTTAACAATTTCATACAGTTAAACTCTCAGTACATAATTTGAAATTGCAATGCCAAACAATATATATAAAGGGTTACTAAAAATTAATACCCAGGATGGCATTACCTCCAGATTTAGTGATTTGCTAGAAGGATTCACAGGACTGAACAGAAATTACACTCAAGGTTACTTTATCATATCAAGAGGATATAAAGCAAAAATGATCAAAAGAAAAAGTTGATGGATCAAAGTCTAGGCTGGTCTCAATCTTGATCCTCCTGTTTCAGCCTCTTAAGTAGCTGGCATTAAAGGAGCATGTATGATGCCAGAGTGACAGTGCAAACTCCAGATGAAACCAGGTACACTTCCGACATCCCCCTCAGTGCAGTTGAGCAGGATGAGCTCATTGTGACACAAGGGGAATGGAGCTCCGTACCTCGGAGGCTCATTGGAAACTCAGCACCCAAAGTTTTTGTTAGAGGATAATCATGTAGGCCTATGTACAGACCAAAATTTCAGATTCCCAGAGTAGAGGCAAGCGCTGAACATAAACCATATCACACAAATGTCGAGTGAGCTCCCACTATAATTTTGGGAAAGTTTCATATCAGTGTAGGGATCTATTTACCATCTCAAGTTTCCCAATGCTAGTTAAAAGCCTTTGTAAGAACAGCAGTCATATCCTGGCTGGGTCAGGCAGAGGGTAAACAAGTCAATAGGGCCTTCCACTCTCTCTTCCTTCTTGGAAGCACTGGCTCCCTATAATGCTTCAACCTCTTCAGACCCTTCAAGTCCTATTTAAATAAAAGACAGCATGGGCTGGAAAGGCAAATATAAGGAACAAAGCCTAATACATTCTGAACAAAAACTTAAATTCTAAAATACAGAAACCTAGACTGGCAAGGCTGGAGTAGCAGTGAGACATGCTCACTGCCTAAGCTTAGTTGGGTCCTGAATTTTCTAGAAATGGTCACTTCTGTTGCAGACACTTTCCATGTATTATAAAACTAGGTCTTAGTGTCCGTCTCAATTTTCAAGTTTGTACTCTGATGTGTGGTCTAATGGATCACTAAGAGGGTAGTTTCATTAAGCTACATTTCATGCCAGTGATGAAGTAGATTGCTTCATTCCAAGGAGGCACAGCATGCCACAGAATGATTCCTGTGTCCTCTTCTTTCTGCCTCTGCCACTCCCACCTCCTTGTCACGCTCAGGCTAGGCGCCAGGGGAACCCCCTGCAGCTGCGTCCCTAACTGTGTTGAACTCTCCCAACTTCTCTTGTGCAGCCCTTCTACTGCTATAATTCCTCCATCCAATCAGGGCCAGCTGTTTTTCGAAAGGACAAACAATTAGAAAAAATAATTCATAAAAAATTATTCAAGGAATCTGATGTTAGAGAGATAACTAATCTGACAATCTTTGCTCCTTGCCTTTGTGTTACTCTGGCAAAAATCTTTTTTTTTTCTACTTATTATGAAAGTTATACATACTGTACATGAAGAAAATAAGAATCACCCTTCCTTCTCCTAAAAAACCTATCGCTGAAGCCAGGTGTGCTGGTGCATGCCAGCAATGCCAGCACTTGGGAGGCTGAAGCAGCAGGATCGCCGTGAGTTGAAGGCCAATCTGAACTGCATAGTGAGGCCCTTTTTCAAAAGCAAAACCAAAAACCTGTCACTGGTAATAGTGCTGCACACTTCCTTTCCTTTTACTATTTAGATGTGTAGACACTCTTCCCTGGCTCAGCTACACACACTTAAGTGTGTGCTTCATCATTAGGTTTCTTAATACACTGGAGTTGACACATCAGGGGTAACAGTCAGTTTTTACTAATTAGATAAATCATACTGATAGGTGTTGGTATTTACCTGTTTTTAGTCTTGTAAGCAATATTGTGATTTAGGTCATCTAGGTATCATAGCTATTACTAGTTCTAGACACCTGAATAGGCTGGGTCAGCTCATGTTGTTTCAAGTGCATGAGTATACTCATTCCCATCAACAAGGACACTGGTAATTGCATAAACAAAACAAAAAAAAAGTACATACTATTTTGTTTACCTTGTGAACAGTGTCTGTACATAGAAAAACTCAGCCGGGCGTGGTGGCGCACGCCTGTAATTCTAGCACTCAGGAGGCTGAGGCAGGAGGATTGGTGCGAGTTCGAGACCAGCCTGGGCTACAAAAGTGAGCTCAGGACCAGCCTCAACTGCATAGCAAGACTCTGTCTCAAAAAGACAAAAAAAAAAAAAAAAAAAAAAAACCTCAATAAATACAGGCTACCATTTCCTTCTAATATTGTCAATACAGAATCTCGCTTTTCTCTACTAATCTGAAACGTTCATCACTAATTAAATTCTTATATACTCTGTGATCTGAACTATGTTCTAGTCCCTCTTCCTCATCAACTACACAACTGACAGAAGGAGATATGGAAACACGCCTGACGAAGGGCCAGAGAAACCACATGTGGGAAATGAGGAGAACACGAGGTCAGACAGGTCCTTTATCACCTCCCCACTTTACAAATGGATCATAAAGCTAAGTACTTTCCTCACATACCAAGAGGTGGCTTTGGTTTCTTCTGCTTCCTTTGAGCAAGAGTTTCTGCATCCTCTTTGAGCGCTGCAGTTGGTGGCTCACTGCCCTCACATGGCCTATGAGGAACAGGCTCAGCAAGGCCTTCCGAAGTGGCACTAGCTGCAGAAAACCAGAGTAGAAAAGCCTGGGGTGATGTGAGTAGAGATCAATGAGCCTTTAAAAAGGGAAAGAGGTGATGTGGTGCATGCCTGTAATTTCAGCACTCAGGAGGCACCAACATGAGTTCAAGGCCAACCTGGACTAGTGATATCCTGTCTCAAAAAGCTAAAAAGAGAGCCAGCCAAATAGCACAGTGGAAGGACTGCACTTTGATCCCTGGTATGCCTGCCAGACCTGCCCCCAAGGTGCACTGAGATGGTTGTAGAGATAAGAAACTAGCATCTTAAAAAGTGGAGAATAATAAACAAAGCTCAGGGACAGTTTGTAGTGGGTTACTTGGGGATTCCAGTAAGCTGGGATTCAAGGAGACAAATAACAGTTTATCCTGATGACTCTCTGATAGTTGTCTCCTTCCTTGTTTGGAATGTTAATGGTTGTCTCCTGCTTGGAATCTTGTCAATTAGCATTTGTGTTAACCTTGCATTGGGCAAATGGAGGTCAGAGATTGTAGCACTTCTTTACTAAAGTAATTATGCCCCTGAGCACATTCCTAGGCTCTAAATAAAAGTGAGATATTTCTGAAGGTTGGGGCTCACTTGGAGAGACAGATCTCAGTGAGACCTCTGAGCTGAATTCATCGGGTCTTCTGGTTTCTTTCAGCACCAATACGTAATGACATACAAGAAGTGGCACCCAATATGGGGCATGGAAGACGACTAGGGGTGAGTTAAGAGAGGCCTGACAGAGTGGGAAAAGTACACCCGCCCAGAGTAGGCGAAACCACTGGCAAAAGTTCAGGGTAATGGGAAACTGCTTCAGTAGAAAATGAGTATGTCTGTTTTATTTGGATGTTACTAAAAACAGCAGGTATAAAAGTGAAACCTAAGAGTTTCAAGGAATTATTTTCCCTTATAAAAAGATATTGTTATTGGTTTCAGGCTAGAGGAAAGGCTGCTTTAAACTTAAAAGTTGGAAGCAGGTTATGAGAGCACTGTGTCATGCTCACCAAAATGGGGAACCAATTCCTCTTCATGTATGGTCTCTTTGTAGTTTAATTTCCTTAGCTTTAGAGTCATTGCAATTGGACCCAGTAGAGTGTAAGAAATACTTGAACAGATCAGCTTCAGATGCTGATATCACTAAAGCTCAAGAGCAGCCTCCGCACAAATACAAATCTGTGCATGAGACCTTTTTAAGACTTCTGCCTCCCTCACTCTCAAATGTAGAGAGTGACAAAAGGACAAAAACAGAGCAAGCGGCCTCTGTGATGCATAATTATGATGAGGCTGCACCCTCTCAAGACCCCCTACATGAAGGCGCTTCCCAGAATAACAAGAGTGTCTTTAAATTTCTCAATGCTTTATAGTGGGGATGTATCTAACAAACTGAGTCCTAAAAGGATGTTTATGGCATTCCAAACCACCACCTCAGAATCTGAGGATTTGTAGGGTATAAAACAAAAGGGAACTAAGAATGAGGTACGTGAGTTGGGAGCTCAGGTAACAAATGATTTCTAAGTTGATTAAAAAAATGGAGGTCTCTACCCCTGTAGTTCCTCCATCTCAGTTCACAAGCCCCTACTGCCATCTTTTAACCCTTCTCCTCCTCCATACAAGGAAAGAAAGGAAGCCCCCATAAAAGCTTACAAAAGTGTAGTACCTAAGGCTATTACAGAAGAGAGACAACAGGGAGATCCTGAAGCTTATTCTGCCCCTTTGGGTATTTTTCCTGCGGTGGTTCAACAACACCCACCAAATACTCAATTTCCCCAGGGCTATGTACAGTGGAAACACCAATTTCTGGCATTCAAGGTTATTAAAGATTTAAAGCAGGCTTTGTGGCCTATGGTATGCATTCAGCCTATGTGACTGGATTAATACAAGGATTAGCAAATGAACACAGATTAATTCTTCATAATTGGGAAGTTTTGTGCATACAGTTTTAGAGCCAAGACAATATTTGCGGTTTAGAACTTGGTGAAAAGCCAGGCGTGGTGGTGCACGCCTGTAATCCCAGCACTTGGGAGGCTGAGGAGGGAGGATCAGTGCAAGTTCGAGACCAGCCTGGGCTACCAAAGTGAGCTCAAGGCCAGCCTGAACTGCATAGCGAGACCCTGTCTCAAAAAGACAAAAAAAAAAAGAACTTGGTGAAAAGATGAAACAGATATTCAAGGGAGCTAACAGTGGACAAAACCCCCCTGTTAATGTTTCATCAGATCAACTCACTGGGTCAGGGGCCTGGCTTGGTATACAAGCCCAATTGCAGTATGATGATGTGGCTACTGTGCAAACTCGTATTTGTTGCTTGAGAGCATGGGAAAAAGTAGAAAGACCTGGAAATGATCAAAAATCATTTGCTAAGGTTTTCCAAACTAATAAGCAGCCATACATAGATTTTGTTTCCCAATTAAGGGAAGCTATACACAAAACAGTGATGAGAACACCAGATCTGAGGGACTTAGTTTGCCTTTTGAGAATGCAAATACTGAATGTCAAAAGGTTCTGTGTCCCTTAACAGCATCACTGAAAGTATATATTAAGGCCTGTGCTGATACTGGCTCAGAGCCATACAAAGCTAATTCACTGGCAGCTGCCTTACAGTCTTTTTTTAAAAACATAATCATACCAAATGTTTTTAAGTGTGGAAAAATGGGTCATATGAGAAAAGATTGCAAAAAAGGACAAGGTAAAAAGAAAAAAGGAGGTAAGAGTAATAACACTGCTCCCGGACTTTGTCTGAGATGTGGAAAAGCTAAACACTGGGCTAGTGAATGTCACTCCAAATTTGACAAGTATGGCCAGCCCTTAAAATCTCTGAGAAACTGGAGAAGGGGTCCATCATCTAGAGGCCCAAAGATAAACAATATAGAATAGCCACAGTTTCCATTAGCCAGCCCAAATTTCAATTAAACACAGGATCATAGATCTTTTCAGAAACACAGCTTTAGATCTGATTGCTGTAAAAAATCAGCTTTTGCTCACCACTTAAGGAGCTTACAAAATCACAACTGCAGTTTTCAGCCCTATTCCAAAAGATATCATAGCTCTGATTGTAAAAAGGAGCACTATTACTGCCTAAGGTGTATTTGTACATTTGGCAATTATTAATAGTGATTGTAAAGGAGAAATATTAATGACGATATCTACTACTAAACCTTTTCAGATTAAAACTTACCTGCTTATTAAAAATAGGAGTCAGCTTCTCTTTATGCATATTAAACTCATATTGCATTGCCTGGCCCTACTGTCAGCAGAGCAACGGGAAACACAGTGACTACGCACAGAGGCCTTGACTACAGGGCCATAATTCCCTTAAAGCTTTAGGAGGTAATGTGGGTTCAAAAAAATCCTTTGTAGATGCTATGACCATTAAGCTGCTGTTAGCCACACCTACAGGGTAAAATCAACCAGATAGCCCCACTGCTAAATGGTCTGCAGGTTTTGTTTGGGGTAATCAATGCTGTTTATACAAAAAAAATCAAAGTTGTAATTCTATCCAACCAAACTGTTGTTTAAACCACACCAAATTCTTATATTGTTCAATTGGTCATTACTTTTTGCTAAAAATTTAAAAATTGTTAAAAGAAATCATGAGTTAAAAATAAAAATTATTTAAAGGAAAATAATTTTAACGGCTTTTCAAATGCAAACATGGGTGGCCTTCAGGTAGAGCAGCTATAAAGGTGAGGCCATTGCCCCAGGATATTTTATTTTTTATTTATTTATTTATTATTTATTTATTTTTTTTTGATTACTAGACTGTTTTATTTTTTTTTTTTTCTTATACTACTGTTGAAGGTATTGGCTTTCCTAAAATCCTTAAGACTGATATGGTATCCTAGTTACAGTAGTACAATTAGCAGTACTAATATTAGCAACTGAGATTTAGAAATTACAAACTTTTATAGCTAATGGTTCTGTCCTTTAGACAACAGGAGCAAACACTATAGCTATATGACAAAACAGATCGTAAGTTGGGAATTTGTATGTAAAACAGTTTCCCTGAGTTCTGTCTGGACACCTCCCACCAATGTGGAATCGTCATGACAGTTCACCCGAGTTCTCTTCTGAAGCATATTTTAAAAGATTACTTAAAATTCTTTTAATTCCTAGCTAAGTGTGGTTGCTTAAAACTGTCCTAAATTAATAAATGGCATTTAAAGAGACTTTGACAGGGCGTGGTGGTTCGCGCTTGTAATCCCAGCACTTGGGAGGCTGAGGAAGGAGGAGAAATCCAAGTTGGAGACCAGCCTGGGCTATAAAAGTGAGCTCAAGGCCAGCCTAAATTGCATAGCGAGACCCTGTCTCAAAAATAAAAATAAAATAGGGCTTTGATATTTTACAAACAAATATAAAATAACATTTAAAGGTTTAAATAGTTGCTTGATTTTGACATCCCATTTAACTAGTAAAAGGCCTAGTGGTGGCCTGCAAAGGGGTTCAAAGTATGATAACTTTTACATAGTTAGGTCAATTTATGCAACAAAGACATTTTGTGCCCCAAACTATTCAAATGAACCATTGATGATTTTCAGACTTTATTTGGTAATCTTAATTGGCTCCATCTTGATTTTGGACTAATTTCTCTGGTGCTGTTGACTGTCATTATCCTTCAGATAAGTTAAAGATAAAAAAGATATGGCTTCCCCTTCTAAAATCTCACCATATCATCAAAATTCTGTTAAAACAAAAGGAGAGTCAATCCTGTCAACTTTACTTGTCAATATATGCTATTAAATGTTCAAACTTTTACAATAACATAAAGACAAACCAGGTAAAGGAGAACTTATGGCCCTACACAACAAAGGAGAATATCTTACCTCTCAAGCTTTTTGACCTAGATCTCTTTTTCTTATGATGACTAAGTGGAATATTATCTATAAAACAGAAAAAAAAATTAAAAGAAAAATCTGTCTAAAATTCAATGCAGAAAACATTTAGTTCTTCTTCTTCTCCTTTTTTTTTTTTTTTTTTTTTTTTTTGTGGTACCAGGGATTGAACTCAGACCATGCATTTGCTAGGCAGGCGTGTATACTGCTGAAGTATCTCCCCAGCCTTTACAGAGAATAGTGGGGAAAAAAGCTTTCTCTGTCTTCCTTGGATTCAGCCAGCTTCTACACGTTTCAAAGAAGACCAAACACTGACAAGGTCAAAAACACCCCACAGTCGTGCATTGGTGGTCATATGTTCACAACGATGACATACTGTCACAATCCTCTACACTTCCTAGCCTCTGAATCCTGCATCCTGAGATAGCCTTTGACTGGTTCTGGGCACTAGGCTGTGAAGAGAAGTGGCCCACATCTGCCTAGGGCCATGCTACCCTCAAGGCACTGGACTTTGATCTCAGAAGCTAAGCAGGGTGGAATCTGGTTAGTATTTCATGGAAAAACCGGTCTATGTCCTTTGGGAGGCCAAGACACAGAAAGAGCCAGCTGCTATGGCGACAGGAGAAGCTTCCCATTAAGTTTACGGAGCCCTAAGACAGAAGTGGCCTGGACTCGTCACACCATTGCGTTATTAGTGGACTCTGCAGTTAACCTGACATTACTTGTAATAGTCCTGCGTGATAGGACATCCCTAAGATTTTAGGATGGCTAGTACAGCATAACCTTGCCTATCCGGAGTAATTAAAAAAAAAAAAAAAAAAGGTTGGGCACGGTTGCACACATCTATGATTCCAGTACCCAGAGGCTGAGGCAGGATTGATGAGTTTGAGGTCAGCTTGGGCTATGCAATGAGTTCAAGGTCAGCCTGAACTACAAACTGAGACCTTGTCCATGAAACAACAACAACAATAAAACAAACACCCCCCTAAAAAAAGGAAAAAAAAAAAAAAAAGAAAAATGAAGGTACAGTCTCTCTTACAGAGCTGTAAACCAATCAATGGTCTAGTTCACTCCATTCAGGGATGAACAGTCTTTGTAATGGTAAAGCAATCTAGAGTTACACATCATCCATGATTTACTACATAAATACTACAGTACTATAAATTATATTATTCAGACTCAATTTTAAGAGACACAAACTATGGAATCAAATGTATTTTTGTTTTCCTTGGGAGGGTTGGTTTTCAGTGTTCTGAGACAGGGTTTCACTGTGTTGCCCACCCAAACTGGCCTTCATCACTTTGGTTCAAGTTCCTCCTATCTCAGCATCTTAGGTAGCTGTGACTACAGGCACACACTATTGTGCCTAGCTTTCAAAATTATTTTCAATGCCAAGTACTATATCTAATAAATTTTACATCAATAATAAGCTGACTCACCTTTAGCACCACTTCACACAACATGAAACAAATTGAATCAGCAAGAAAAAGACAAAAAAGGAAAAGTATTAATTAGAAACCTATTTCATTGTCTAAAAACTGCTTGAATCATTACAAATCTAAAAACTGTCAGAGAATGTTAGCTAGTTTACAAGCTAGTCTAATACAAGCAATAGGCTGTTTTAACAGCAACAATAAAACTCTATTATTCTGCTGAACACAAACATATGTCTTACTGTCTATTAATAAAGTAGATTTAGCAGATTAAGAACACATTTCATTGATTAAATCAGCTTACTGAAGAAACTATTCCAGAGAGCAAAAGACAATCAAATTCTGATAAGCAAGACACTAAAACATGCAAAATGGATCCATTACTGTTACCATCTTGACAAACAGGCTCTTAAATAGAATTTATATTTAGCCTCATGTACGAGTTTTTGTTGCTCAGAGAATTTTGCTGAATGTTATTAGTCAATTTTTCTAGTTTACTCATTTCTATTTGCTTAATTTTCAGTGCCCCTACTCAAATTTTCTGGTTTACTCATTTAATATTTATAAAGCTCAATGATGAGGTTACTATAAATTAGGCTTACCTCGGTATGGGTGGAAGAGCTCGTGGAGGACACTAGGGGAGAAAAAGAAAATTGTTTGTTAAATAAAAGTCAACATCTAAAACATCTTACCTTCACGTGTCTCAAATACCACAAAATTCTTAAAAGCCTGCTGTTCAGACATGACAGAAAAATGTAATGGATCAAATATGTGTATTGAAATCTTTTGATAATCATATTAGTGAAACCTGGGAGATACTAATATAAATCAGATGGATGAATTTAGATGTATTCTGATGTTTCTAAATGTCATATACAATTCTTTCCTTCTATTTTTTTGAAAAAATTTTTAAAAAATCACCATATCCCCCGCCCTTTTTTTTTTTTTTTTTGAGATGGGAGTTTTGCTATGCAGTTCAGGCTGGCCTTGAACTCACTTTGTAGCCCAGGCTAGCCCTAAACTTCAACAGAGACTTCTGCCTCAGCCTCCCTAGTGCTGGGATTACAGGCATCCACAGGCTAGACCCTGATGTAAGCAGTAAGAATAGGGACAAAACTAAGGCCTTGGCTTTTATGGAATTTATGCTCTATTGGCTATGTATTAGAAAATGATGTTAGAAATAATTTAAAATAAGGCTGGGAAGATAGCTCAGTGGGATGTTTGTCTGGCAAGTGCAAGTTACTGAGTTTGATCCCGGGTACCACACACACACACACACACACACACACACACACAGTTAAAATACATATTTGTACATGAAAATAAATATATAGATAAAAAGAAACAGTGCTACTCTACTTAGGGAATAAATTTGTTTTGAAATTTTATTTTAAAGCTGAGACCTGGCTGAGAAACAAGACAGTTTCAGGCAGCAGGGAGCAAATACCCGCAGGGAGGACAGGACTGCAGAGCTCCAGGTGACAGACAGACTTCTGCACCGCTGCCAAGGTCAGGTGGTCAGCAGCCAAATCGATAAAGGTCTTGCAGGCCTAGAGTAGGAATCTGGACTTTTTTTGTGCAAGTTAAATGGTAAGCTAACGGAGGTTTTCTTCAATATGGTAATTTTTAAAAGCTCAAATGTATTTAACTACATGCAGTTTTATCTGAATAAGAAAGTCATGTTTGAAGTTCAAAGAATAGACTCTAAGCATAATTCCGGAATTTTTCAAAATGAAATACTAACAGGAATGCCTACAAGCCAATTTAATATCCCAAGTATCTCATGCTGCTTTCAGATAACAATGATTTAAAAGGGCTGATACTTTGTCCCATTTAACAAGCCCCCTTACTCAGATTAACACAAACGCTACAAGATTATGGCACGACAGGTGTCAGTATTACTCAGCAGTCAAAATGACAACTTGAGGAGGGTGTCAGGTGCTCACTATTGTTCCACGACACCAGGACACCCTGCCTACCCAACGACCTGCTCCACCCAGCAGCGTTTCAAAAGTCCACAACATGGGCGTGTCACTCATTGAGAAAGCCAGCCTACAAGCCCTTCGAAAACTGGACAACTCAACCGAAAGTAAAAGTCCTAATCGCTCAAAAGCCCTCATGCCCGCTCACCACCTGCGTCTTCCCCATGATGCCAGCAGCCGCACCCCCCCCAGCCCAGCCGCGCGCACGCGTAACAGGCGTCATTTGACTGCGCCTGTCAAACGAGTCATCATTCTGCGCCGGAAAGCACCTCAGCGCCCACGGCCTGCTGGGAAACGGGTGGGGTCGTCACGGCGCGGGGAGGACCTTGCGGGAGAGGCGTTTCGGGGTGAGACTCGACTTGCGGGGACTCCGACGGGAGCGCTGCTGCAAACACGGCTTCCCCCATGGTTTCCTAGGTGGCTATTGTGAGCTGCTTGGCAGGGCCGAACGTTGTAGACCTTCATAAACAGATTTCCACAGGCGCTCTTCTGGGCAGCTAAGCGCGCTGGGCCCCGCGCGTGGTTCCAAACCCGGCTGCGTTAAGCCTGGAATGCGCCAGGCTGTGAGGGGACGCGTCGCCGTGGCAACGCGGACTCGGGCGCAGGCTCGCAGTTCCTGAGCAGAGACGCGGCTGCCGCCCGGAGTCTGCGCTTGCGGCCTCGGCCCGAGCCTTCAGCCCCCGGCAAAGTAGTTCCTCTGTTTCCCTAGCTGCTCGCTCTCCCTGCTGCAGCTTCGAAAATCACAGACACGATGTGAAATCAGTTCTGAGCTCACAGAAGTGTCACTAAAAATAGCTCACTTTTTTTGTTCAGGTGAAAACGTATTTTTGGACCACGTACGTGGCTTTATAGTTAAGAAAGGGATGGGCAGGATGGAGGTGCGTTGTGGATGCAGAAGTTAGAGGTTACGAGCAGGGGTGGACACTGGGCCGGAGAGCGACCCGAGTTCTCAGCTCCTGGGAGGAGGAAAAGGCCCCAACAGCAGGGCTGCCATCCTTAGGTCTCCAGGACCATTCCCTCGTCTAGGCATACGTATGGATGTTGGCTTTTAGGAAAATTAGTGATTGCTGTGCCTCTGATCAGTAAGTTTTCCACGTAGCTTGATTTTGTAAGTGATGACGGCCGTTCTGTAGGCTTTGATGTTAGATGTGAAATGTGCATATTAACCTTTCTTGTTGAGTTGGTCAAGTAAGTACTTTCTTTTTTTTTTTTTTTTTTTTTTTTTTTTTTTTTTTTTTTTTTTTTTTTTTTTTTTTTTTTTGTCTTTTTGAGACAGGGTCTTGTTATGCATTTCAGACTGACCTTGAGCTCTCTTTTGTAGCCCAGGCTGGTCTCGAACTCATACCAATCCTCCTGCCTCAGCCTCCTGAGTGCTGGGATTACAGGCATGCGCCACCACGCCCGGCTAAGTAAGTACTTTCTTGTAAAAAGAAATTACATAAGACAAATTTCATCCAGTAAAAGCAGTTTTTGAAATTAAGTATTTTATTTAGGAGAGGCCTTTTTTTTTTTTTTCAGAATCGTACAAAGACCATATGCCGTCTATGAAAGGCTTTCACTGAGTTAACCGTTATGCCTATTCCTGCCACTGTTTCATATAATGTACAGGAATTTATGTAACCATGCAGTACATATGATACCATATATAAATATGCCCATACAGTTTCTTCAAATAAGGGTCATTGAATAAACCAGCACTTTACAAATAACAGATCATTATTAGGATCAAACACTGCTGTTACCCCTGTAGCAAGGGAACAATGCTAAAGCCCCACTTCAGGCAAGAGGCCCTATTAAGCCTCCGTATCAGAGGAAATCCACGTTGCTGGTACCCACTGTGGCTCCCCTTGAGCCCTCTCTATAGCAGACAGCAATTGGGCACATGCATCTTGCAAGCTGTCATTTATAATCACGTGGTCAAAAAACTGGCCAAACAGAGTCTCCATCTTTTGGGCCAATTCCTCCATTTCTTGTAGGTCTTCATCCTTTGAGAAAAATAGAAAGTGAATAGCACAGCCCTAATGAGACAAATACAAATAATATGCAATGAGTTACACTGTCACATTCAGTTGAGCTATTTATTAGAATACTAAGGTCAAATACATGTCCTCTATTCTAAACTACAAAATCTCATATGTAGACAGATTATCCCCTTGCTTTCCACATAGGTATTTTACCCATTGTCTACACACTTGAGGCTTTCAAACTACGTTTTTTTTAAAATTAAAAAAAAAATCACTGGCTTACATAAGACTTAAGTAAACATTAATCTGATACAAATGACATTTTGCAATGCAAAATGGCAAGTGTGCACATGATTATTGTATGGCCTTGCTCTATTGAATTATATCTAAATTACCCTGTGAGTTATGGTGATTTTATTTACTTTATTTACCTATTGCTTTTTTCTTGCTTGCTTTTTTTTTTTTTTTTTTTCCTTTTGCAGACACAGGGATCAAACTCAGGACCTTGCACTTGCCAGGCAGGCACTTGTGCCCCTGAACTATCTCCCCAGGCCCTTGCTTACTTTTTTGATATAGAGTCTCATGCTGAGGCTGGTCTCGAACTCCCTAGGTCACCCAGGCTGGCCTCAGTCCTATTGAGAAATGTTCATTCAGAGCTTCACTTGTCACTAACGCGTTAATTTCAGTGCTGTTATTTTCTTTTTGTCCATGACAATTGAAACATCAAAACTTGTTCTAAATATAGTTTTAAGTGCAAATACAAATGCAGGAACTGAAATCCTGTGGTGTAACTCCTTTATAAGATGATTCTATACATGATCTGGAAACAGTTTTGTTGATTTGTTTAGATTGTCACAAAAGTAAGAACACAATTTTAAATGCTGTGAGGACTCCGAATACATCCATGGACTCCACTGTTCCAAACAGAAGCTTGAGAATCACACTCTCATAGTCATTGAAAATCATGAAAAAAAAAAAAAAGGAATATAAAGACATATACTTGCTTTGACAGCATATATGCTATACTTAAAATGGAATAATATGGAGATTAACAATAACAGTCATCCCTATACAAGGACAACAAGCAAGTATTTGTAAAGCAATCTTATTTTTTATTTTAGTTTTGCAAGTTGAATTCAGGACATGTTCAACACTACTAAACTGCACACTTAAAATGGTTATAAAAGTAGCTTTTATATTACATGCTTAACACCCCATTCTCAAGACACATACACAAGTAATTATAATAGTTTGATCTGGGTGAAGATGACCTGGATGTGTACCCATGTAAAAGTTCACTGAGATATACATACTTAAGATTTGTAGACATTTAGTGAATCACGTGGTATGGCTCAGAATGTCTAAAGTGGATTTAATGGGGGAAAATAATTACAAAAAATATCACCTATTCTAGAAAAGTTCACAATCCAACCTAGTTTGGTTTTCAGTTACAACCATCAATGTTAATAAACATTGTTGTAAGATGACTCATACTAAAGATGAGATGTAGTCATGAGAGCATTTAAAAATACAATGTCCACACACCTGTAATCCCAGCACTTGGGAGGCTGAGGTGGAAGGATCTCTGCCAGTTTGAGGTCAGCCTGAACTACATAGTGAGTTCAAGGCTGGCCTAAACTATATAGGAAGGCTCCATTTCAAGCAAAACAAAACAACCCCAGAAATATTACCCCAAAAAAGTTATAGTTAAATAATCTGTTAAAATATGAAAGTACACGTATTTTTAAAAAGTGGATGTATTTGTATACACTCAGTTTCTGTTTAGTTTTGCAAATTGTGGTTTGAAATTTTTTTTTAAAGACCTCTGCTCCCCAAATAAGAAAAAAAAAGCATCATAGTGTTTATTAAACTTTATTTACAAATCAACGAGTGATGTCCAGTTAAAAGGGTAAGTCATAGGGGCTGGGGAGATAGCTCAGCAATTTAAGTGCAAGGACCCAGGTTTGATCCCTGGAACCTTGAACACAACATACTGCCCCCAAACCTGGGAAATGATGTTGTGGCCACAAGTGTGATCCCAGAGCTGGAGAGGCTGAGACAGGAGGATCACTGTGAATCTAAACTACATAGCGAGACCCTATATTAAATTAATTATTTTAAAGAATAAATCATAAAGACATTCATGTATTAAAAATACATGCTTTAATGTAGAGATCCTATGGGAACAAGACTGTTTTAATTTTTTTAATCTTTTATTTGCTACAGGGTCTTGCTATACAGCTTGGACTTCTAGTAATTCTCCTGTCTCAGCCTCCCCAGCACTGAGATTACAGGCATGGGCCACCACTCCTGAGCCTCTAGGACCTGCACGGTATGTGGTACCAGGGATCTAATTTGGGCCCTTGCACTTGCCAGACAGGTGCTTAGACCACTGAGTTATCTCCTCAACCCAAGACTGTTTTTTAAAAGATTTTATGGTGGGCCCTCAAGGAAGAAAGTCTGAGAAAGGTGAGGAGGATAAACTCTAGGTTCTGTGCCAGCCTCCCTGGGCTCCCTGGCCTTGCTGTCACTGAAAACAGTGTGGTGACTTGAACTTGATCTACCTGGAACTTCATGTCCACAAAGTAGTCGGTAATAATCTTGGCATTTTTCCGGAATTGTTTCATACAACTCAAGTTAGGTGGCT
This sequence comes from Myocastor coypus, assembly GCA_004027025.1. NCBI lineage: Eukaryota > Metazoa > Chordata > Mammalia > Rodentia > Myocastoridae > Myocastor > Myocastor coypus. The sequence goes on along the minus strand of PVJA010017803.1, from coordinate 5,869 downwards.
TTATAAATATGACATAGGGCTTCAGTTCTCTGGTTCGGGCCACTGGAATATCCTAAGTAGAAAAATTCAGTACATATTTAAAAACAAGTCCTACATTCCTTTAGTCAGTAATGAATGTTCTCAAATTTTCCAACACCTTGAAATTGGCTATAATTTTTAGCTATACAGTGCTGTGCACTACCATTTACTTAATTCCAAAACAAAAGTTGTTTAATAAGAAATTGGTTTCTAGAATCAAAATTAAGCTCAAGGCTTTGCATTTCTTTCTAGTTATAACCAGCCATTGAAATCTTAGTTGCTGGTTAAGTTCTTCCTTACTAATGAAGGATCTGATATGACAAACTCAGAGACCCAGGGTGGACAGTTTTGCCCTTTCTTCCATTGCCTTTTACTGCCCCTTCACATGGAGCCTACTGCCAGGTTTACACTGACCACTGGCTTTGACACCATGAAGAAAAGGCCTCTCTTCCTATAGCACACACAGAATATTTTTAAATGATGAAACAAAATATTAGGAGGCTGTGCCATGCTGGCCTTGCCTCTTAGAGCACTGAGTCAGCCACTGAGTCCAGGCAGGCATGGTGGCACAGGCCTGTAATCCCAGTGCTGGGGAGGCTGAAAACAGGAGGATCACTAAAGTCCAAGCTATGTAATAAGACCTTGTACCAAGTAAAGAAAGAAACCAAAGAAAAGAAAGAAGGGAAGAAAGAAACCAAAGAAAAGAAAGGAAAGAAAGGAAGGAAAGAAAGAAAGAAAAAAAAAAAGAGGGCAAATCTGAAGAGGGCCCAGAATATAGTTCAGCAACATAAGTGCCTGCTTGGTAAGCTTGAGTCTGGAGTTCAATCCCTGATACTAAAAACAAACAAACAAAGAAAGAAAATCCAAGGATATGCAAGCTAGGTCTCACATGGCACACTCTGGACCTTCCCATGACTTGCTGGGTCCCACACAGAGGAGGCTACAGGGAAGCCTCAGCACAGATGTGACAAGAAGAAGCTTACTTCCTGTATGATCCTATTTCTTAGCTTTCCCTGAGAAGCTATCTGCACACATTTTTGATCAAGGTCAAGTCAAGAAAGATCTTACTTTTTCGTTATGGCCATCCACTCTGTGCATTTTTTGTATCTGAAAATCAGGCTTCTGTCCCAATTGAAGAGTGTCAGCAGCTGATGCTCCAAGAATCAGACTGACTCATAGAGGCCGATTTTTTGTTTTTTGTTTTTTTAAATGTATGCATCTGGTACAGATGCAGCTGTACCAGATGTACACTATGCAGCTTGGACTTGTAGTGATCCTCCTGTCTCAGCCTTCATAGTGCAGGGATTTCAGGTGTGTGTCACCATGCCCAGTTTCAGTGGCTGGCACTGTGCAGGGGCCAGACTGGCATGCTGTACCAGTGACTGAACAAGGCTCTTGCACTTGCTAGGCAGGTGCTTAGATCACTGAGTTATTGCTCCAGCCCAAGGCCATCTTATTCTTAAAAGGCTAACAGATAAAATGCTTCAGCCCTGACCTATAACATGTGTACAACACATTCTGGACTTTGGGGACAGATGGAAAATATTTCACCACAGACGCACCTGAGGCTCTAAGTCCAGGACACAGATCTTGCCCTCATCAAGAACCTTGTGCACAGCATCCACGCTGGTGCCGTACAGGTGGCTTTTGTATTCCCCACACTCCAGCATTCTGCCAGGACGGGACAAAGGACAGACAAAAACCATTTCTACAAGTAGTAGTATGAAAATGAATGCCAGGAGGACTAAATGTAAATATGTAGGTTTTTCTAGAAATGAGTTATATTCAGCAGGAGAAAAAATATCAGAGGCCTATAACTTACCTATTTCCTAAAGTTCCCTGAAATTTGCAGCCTAGTTCTGTTCCTTTCTAAATCTAGTCAATTGCTGTGTTAGTTCATCAATGTACATTTCTTTGCTTAGCTCTTCAGAAATGAGAAAAATTTCCCCAGGAGCTTCGGACAATGCATAAAAATAATCAGTCGAACAGCTAGTAGAAAGAATTATCTTTTGAACCTTACCTGTGACTATATATGAGGCTTTCAAATGTTTCCTTTGACACATAATGATACTCACGTCCATTCATCTCATAACTCTTTGGGGAGCGAGTGGTATCTATTAAAAAAGTGAATTAAAGATTTTAGAATCTTCAAAACGTTTTTGTCTGTTTCCAGTTTGTATCCGTATAAAGTATCCAACACAAACAAATAAAGGAATGCATGATCAGATAGGTAAATGCTAGGCCCCAAAAGAAAATAAAAAATTAGTGGTGAGGGAGTACAAATGTTCAAAAAAAAAAAAAAAAAAATCAGTTTATCAACTTCCCGTGAAAGTTTGTGGTGTGAAAAAGAACATATTAGGTTGCTCCTTATCCAAAAACTGGTGCTTGTGGCTTATGTGTGAGCCCCAGGAAGCCTGTATGCTCCAAGGTAGAACACCAGGGCTATCTTCACATGCATTTCTGGGCATCTCACTGCCTCCCTGACACTCCTGGCTAGGTGAAATGTCATTCCACATTCTTCTGGTGGATAAGCAACTGAAGCTTTTAGAGAGGGACAGACTTGTGCATGCTCATCAGACAGTGAAAACCTGCAGATGAAACTAGAACCCAGCTGTTCTGCCTCTTGCTAGACTGGCTTTTCTGTTACTCCTGATTGTCTCCCTGGAGATGTCTAAAATTATTATTATTAATTTTAATGAGAAAGAAATAGCAATGAGACAGTTTCAAGATAGGTTAGTAGGACAGTTACAATAATTAATACATTACATTTTGTCTTCATAATAGTTATTCAGAGTATAAGATGCAGATATGATATTTTAAACAATATTAGTGCAAATCCTTCTCATTGAACTAAGAGAGAGTTGTATATCTGTCCTGTTTTGTATATGCATATATATTTGTTCACTACAGAATTGTCCTTTATATATCTGCCTTTTTTGTTTTGTTTTGTCAGAGATGGATGTTCCATTGCCGTTAGAGAAACTGTATTTGGAGGAGTCTATAAAGCACCTTTTCATACTTCATGCCAGTTCAAATATTGTAGGTACTTGTACTCAGCAACATAAACCAGTAAGCCAGACCCACATAGGTAAATATCATATAGTTTCCCTAGTGTAAAAACTCAAAAGAAGAAATACAAATTGAAAGGTAGAACACAGTTTAATGGAAAGCGTGAAATTAAGGATTAAAGACCAAAGAGAGAACAAGGAGAAAAGTTAGGAAACATGGCAGGAGCAAAATCATACACTTACATGAACAAGATGGTTAAGGCAATGACCCTAAGAATCTCCATAAGGTTTTTACACTAGCAGTTAATTGGTAGAATTCTCACACTGACTGTCTGCATGTGCTGATATCTATGACCTGCAGTCTTGCCAGATGCATTAAACCCATGTGGGATGATGGTCGGTTTTGGAGGTTATTAAGAGAGAAAGATTGACTGGGTCTACATTCTTTTTAATTCTTTGATATGGCCACTTCAATTTCACTGTAGACCTTAGATTTAAATAGCACCTGGTAGAACTGTCAAGTTTGTCAAATAGCTAAAAGTGACTTTTTTACTGTTTGCTCATATACTATTCAACTAACACATACTGTGTACCTACAAGATTCTATATATTACCTTAGGCACTAAAAGCTCACTGTGTCTTCTGTATTGCAGTGCTAGCTTATTTCCCAGTACAACAAAGCCCTCTTTCTCTACCTCTCTCTGCCTCTGCTTCTGCCTCCGTCTGTGTCTGTCTGTCTATCTAAGGTGCAATTACTGCTAATTGAAAAGTTTCATCTCAAGTTTTTTATTTTATGTTTTTACAATGAAGTAGGTTTCCTTGGACTGCTTTCTAGAGGTTTTTTTTGAAGGATTACACCTACCATAAAAAAATGATATGTTGCATTTTTAGAACTGCAGGGTCTTTTCTTTGTTTGTTTGTTTTTCAAGACAAGGTCTCACTAGCAGTTCAGGGCGGTCTTGAACTCACTGTGTAGCCCCTGGCCTTAACTCCTGTCTCACCTCCCTAGTGTTGGAATTATAGCTGTATGCCACCACATCGGCCCTTACATGTTTTGAAACTTAAAAAGCAGACAGCTTGAAGCAAAGTGATCACAGAGAAAAGTCTTAAAGATTACATCTTAGGAGTTGGTGATAGTGGTAAAATAAAAGAACCCTGGGTAAAAGGAAATAAGAAAAACACTGTGGGGCCCGGTGGGATGGCTCAGTGGTCTAAAGCGCCTGCTTGGGAAAGCTTGGGCGGCTTCAGGGACTGTGGTTCGATCCCTGGCACCACATGCTGCGCCAGCCCTGCCCTCGGGGCGGGCTGAGCCAGCCATGAAAATGAGTGAATAAACAAACAAGGGTTCTGAAACAAGAAAATAAATAAATAAAATAAAAAAAAAAAAACCACTGTGGTCCCAGATCTCAGGACTGGCGTGTATAGGAACGTCCCCATCCAGACCCCAGATCCCCCTGTGGGACCCTGCGGCAAAATTCCCTGCAGAGAGGCTGGGGGTCAGACCCTCCCAGCTAATCCAGCAGCTGAACATCTTGCCAGAGGAGCACAGTGGGTTCACTTCCACAGGCTGCAGCAGGAAGAAGCTAAGCACCACAGCCAGACCCAGCCAGGCACATCTGGACAAGTTCAAACTTGGTACATACAGACCCGAATTTCAGTAGGTGTTAATGGCATAACTGCACCTAAGCTCTGAACCAAAGGTCAAGAGAGCACTGCTATACAAAATGACAAAGAGAAGGAGCAAGATGCAATCTCAGGCCCCAAGCCCACCCAGAACAAATGCAGGAGACACTAGCACAGAAGAAAATGGGAATCACATTTATAGCATCTGAAGTAAAGAAACAAATGCAGAAAGGTATAGAGGAAAGTGGATCAGAAATAACCTCTGAAGTAAAAAAAGAAATCTGTGAACTAATAGCATCTAAAGAAATCTGTGAACTAATAGCATCTAAAGTAAAGGAAAAACTACAGAGAGATAGGAAATCAGAAAGGAAATCAGATCAGAAATAATGTCTGAAGTAAAAAAAGAAAGGATAACTATAATGAAAGAATTAATAAATGCTTCTAAGGAAGACATTGATAAAAAATTTAGAGGACAATAGAAAAATGATGAAATCTTTGAATGAGGAATATAGGAAATAGGTCACATGAAACAATTTCAAAGAGATATATAAGAAAGTAAAATCTCAATATGAATGAAAGTGAAGATAGAGTCTCAGAAGAGTTAATGAAAAAATAAAAAAGTAAAAAATTAATGTTTATTTAAAGCATTAATGTTTGTTTGATCAGTCTTACATATCTATGTCTGTAGAGATATACTGATTAATGATGAAAATATGTAATGCAACCATTGTTAAATTTTTCTTCAGATTCTCAGATCTTTTCCTTTTCAGAGTCTCAGATCTTGAAGACACAGTCACAGCTAGTGAAAAGGTGAGAAAGGATCTCTTAAAAACAACCAGGATGCAGGAAAAAAATAATTCAACATCTGTAAGACATGCAAATGAATAACGTGAGACTAACAGACATCAATGAGAAAGGAGTCAATATACGTGAAATAAAAAGAATATGGGCAAGAGCCGGGTGTGGTGGCGCACGCCTGTAATCCCAGCACTTGGGAGGCTGAGGCAGGAGGATCGGTGCAAGTTCGAGACCAGCCTGGGCTACAAAAGTGAGCTCAAGGCCAGCCTGAACTGCATAGTGAGACCCTGTCTCAAAAAGACAAAAAAAAAAAAAAAAAAAAAAAAAAAAAAAAAAAAAAAAAAAAAAAAAAAAAAAAAAAAAAAAAAAAAAAAAAAAAAAAAAAAAAAAAAAAAAAAAAAAAAAAAAAAAAAAAAAAAAAA
>PVJA010017802.1:0-41011 GCA_004027025.1 Myocastor coypus | reverse complement strand
AAGAAGAAGAAGAAGAAGAAGAAGAAGAAGAAGAAGAAGAAGAAGAAGAAGAAGAAGAAGAAGAAGAAGAAGAAGAAGAAGAAGAAGAAGAAGAAGAAGAAGAAGAAGAAGAAGAAGAAGAAGAAGAAGAAGAAGAAGAAGAAGAAGAAGAAGAAGAAGAAGAAGAAGAAGAAGAAGAAGAAGAAGAAGAAGAAGACAGTTGTAAGGGTCTAGAGCATGGTTTTCTCTTTCTGCTGCTGTTTCACGGTGCTTGCTTGGCTATTTCTGTCGTGGTTCACATCCAAAGAGTCCCCCAAAATCTTGTGTGGTCGTAGGTGAGGCTTGGGGGTGGAGACTGGATCATGATGCTCTCCTATCACTTAGGAATTAGCCCACTGGGGGATTGCATGTGCTGCTAGGAGCCTGGTCAGAAGAGGTGGGTGCCGGGTGTGAGCTAGAGAGGCCGAGGTCTCCCTCCGCTCCTCCCAACTCTCTCTGCTTCCTGGATCCCGTGATGTGGGCAGCTGTCCTTGTCCCCCATCCCTTCTGCCATGTTGGTCCAGACTAAACTGTGACGCAGGACAAATCTTTCTTCCTGTAAGTTCCAGGTGATGAATTTCTCATCTAGGGGTGAACGACGTGATGAAGACATTTCCCAGCGTGAGTGTTCATGGGCTTTGCAGCTTTTTCTACCTGGAAAGACGATAAGGAGCGAGTCCTGGGAGCATCCATCCTCATCTGCCCCATGTCTGATGATCCTCATCCCTCTCAGGTCCACCCTGGCACCCAGGTGTGTCAGGTACGTGAAGGTGCAGCTGTAGAAAGTGCTGCCAGGAAATCTTATGACGCATTATATTGCCCGCACAGCCTCCAAGGAGCCTCCCGCTCCCTGGTCACCCTTGGTGTTGCCCTTCTGGCTGGTGGTCACTTCCAGGGTGGTGCACAACGTCTTACTGTGGAGAAAGCTCCATTTCCCTGAGGACAGTTTTATCCGTTTACTGCTCCCCTGGTTGTCAGCCCTCTCGGGCTTGTGTCATTTTTCATATCAGGGCATTAGATTTTGCTTTCTTTTTTTAATGAGCAGAACATATTTATTGAGGGAAAGAAAGCTCCTGTCGGAGAGAGGGACAGGAGGGAGCCCCGAGTGGGTGGTTCCCCTAGATTTTGCTTAATAATTGCAGGAAGTGTTCATAAGTTGGAACCTCGGACATGCAAATATCGCCACCCATGCTGCAGCCTTCCTTTGTGCACCTGCACAGTGTCTTTCAGTGAATGAAATCTCTGGGTCTCAACGCAGTGTCACGCATGGATCTTTTGTGTCATGGTGAAAGCTTTTAGTGTCATGTTTATGAGACTCTACAGGCACCAAAGACAGGAAGACGCTTTCTCTGTTGCTTTCTGGAGCACTTTATTTTACCTTTCACTTTGGGTTTTGATCCTCATAATTCGCCTCATTCTCCTGCAAGACTGGATGCAGGCATCAGTTTTCGCTTCTTTCCACGTGGATGTCAAACTTGTCCACCCTATTTTTCCCCAGTTCAAGAAGATTAGAGAATGAACAACAAAGCACCCTGAAAAAGAAGCACAAGCTGTGTCATTTTAGAAGACAAGCAAAATTTCTGACAAGAATAATCAAGAAAAAAAGGGACTACATAAAAACCAATATCAAGAAAGATCCATATACATTAATAATAAAAATATGAAAAATTTTGAAGAACATTTCAAACTATGAAAGTTCAAATAAAACACAAAACACATCATAAAATATATTGCCAAAAACAAGTTATAAGGCACAGAAAATGGAAAAGATGAAGTTACAAGTATTTATTAAAGGAATTCAGATTTACATGGCTTCACAAGTTAATTTTTACAAATATTTAAAAAACAAATACCATTCTCTTTGTTGTTTTTTTGTCTTTAAAGTAAAAAGTAAAACAAAAAAAGAAAGAAATACCAATAATCTCGTATAAAGCCTTCCAGAAAATAATGAAAGAGTAAACTTAATTGTTTTAGAAAACCCAAGTGACTTTTATATTAAATTCCAAGGGGGCACTACAAAAAGATAAAATCATAATTTCGCTCTAATGACCAGTGGAAAAAATCAAGATAAAATTCAACAAATGAATACTTGAGATATATTAAAAAATGAATACATCTCAACAGAATTTGGCAGGAATGCCAGATCCATTAACCCCATGAAAATATAATCCTTGAATTTAACAAGATTAACCGAATAGAGAGGAAAACATATGCTTATCTCAGTAGGGAAAAGGAAGTAGCTTGTTAAAATTAAAAATATTTTATGATGAAACTGCTAGCTGGTGGAATATTTCTTAAATTGATAAGGTTTACCTACAACATGCTTATAGTATACAGTCATTGTTATGATTTGTGTATAATTGGTCCCTCAAAGCCTCAAGCAGTCCTGGGTGGCTTCTGGCTTTTTTTTTTTTTTTTTTTTTTTTTTTTTTTTTTTTTTTTTTTTTTTTTTTTTTTTTTTTTTTTTTTTTTTTTTTTTTTTTTTTTTTTTTTTTTTGTATTGTGGCCAGCTCAGCCTGCCCTGGGGGTGGGACTGGTGCAGCATGTGGTGCCAGGGATTGAACTACAGTCCCTGGAGTTGCCTAAGCTTTCCTACACAGGCACTTTAGACCACTTCAGACTGCTGAACCATCTTGCCAGGTGGCTTCTGGAAGTTGTGATTGGTTATTGTGGGTGTGGGTGCTGTTCTTCTCCTGGGGCACGTGATTTGCATTTCATTGTAAGAAAGGAAGAGAAGTTAGCTGCTTGAGCTGCTGCTACCTCTCCCTTCTCTCTTGCTCTTTGCTGCTGCCATGAAAGGTTGTCCTCTGCCATGTGTCACCCCGCCTTGGAGCCAGCTGAATATGGACTGAAACCTTCAGTAACTGTGAGCTAATAATCCTTCCCTTCCCTCCTTTTGGGTGTCAGGTATTTGTCCCAGCAATGAGAGAGGAGTAATTAAGATGCTCAGACTTTACGAAAGATATAGAAAGCTTTATCATTTTGGTGAGGAGGAAAAAGGTCAGGAGGTTCCCTGTTATGTTGTCCAACAAGAAAAACTTGAAAGAAAGGAAGATTTTCTTTGATTCATGGATTCAGAGGTCTCATTTCTTAGCTGGGTGGCTCCATGGCACGTAGGTCTATGGTGAGACATAAACATCATAATACTGTATATTTTTAATAATCTTCTAGATGGACTCAAAAAATAGGAGACCTCAACAAATTGATCAAATCTGATTAGTAAAGAAATTCTGTAACCACTTAGAAAAATTGTTTCAATTCTCCTGTGAGTTAACAAAAATCCCTAAAATTAGATTTAAGTTTAAATTATAATTGTCAGCATTAGTGATGTTATTGCTATTTAAGAAGAACGATGAAGTCTAACCACTCCTGTGATAGTCAATAAATCATTTACAGTTATTAAAACCTTGTGAAAAAGTTAGACAAAGAGAGAGAGACAGAAGGAAAGAGAAAGGACGTGGAAGTTTAAAGAATCGAGATGTGATGTGAGTGGGCCAGCCAGATGGGCCGGATAGCTCAGCAGATTAAAGTGCCTGCTTAGGCTGACGCAGACACCAGGCTCAGTCCCCTGCATGCCATGCTGACCCCGCCCCTGGGGCATGCTGAGATGACAACTGAGACAGGGCATGGTGGTGCATGCCTGTAATCCCAGCTCTTAGGAGGCTGAAAACAGGAGGATCACTACAGGTCTGATCTGTGTTGTGAGACCCTGTAAACCCTGTGGTACACACACACACACACACACACACACAAACATAAACACACACAAGATGTAACATGTGTACATGCCAACACTCTGCAATGAATGTAGTTATTACATATCACACACATACTAATTCAAAAAGAGAAGAAAATAGTTACTACTTATTATTGACCATGGTCAAAACATAGCCAAAAATGATAATTCTTAATGAAAGAAGGTAAACTTCATGTGTACAACAAGCTACCAATCATCAAAATCATCAACATGTAATTACAATAAAACGGAGTTTATGCAAATAAAAATAATTTCAGGCTGATATGCCTGGTGGTAAAGCACAACATTTCCTAAGTTGCTGCACATGAACTTTGTCAGAGTTTGAGAACATAAGCTCCAGGAACTGCTCTGGAAGTCTTCAGCGTTGGTAAAAGCAGGTGAACTGCTCTTACTCTGGACATGAAACCCAAGCATCCTAGAGTGAACCGTGTGCTTGGGACCCTCCCCCTTATGATCCTGGCTCTGTACTGTTTGGATTCTGATGTAAGACACGCTACCTCCAGCCAGGAAGCCAGGTGGAGAAGAGCTACCTGCCTCTCTTCCACAGTGAAAAATAATTGGGTCACAGCATGAGCTACAAGAGGGCAGCAGAGTTCATTTTGGTGCTTAAACGTGTACGCATAGCAGAGGAAATCACAGAACAGCGAAGTCTGCCCTCAGAGGAGGTCTGGGAACAGCAGACCCAAGACGGTCAGTGAATGAGCTCACCACTGACCAGCAGCTAGGAAAGCCTCAGAAGGGTGGGTAGAAGACTACCCCGGGGCTCAGACACTGGCTGTTACTATCCCCTGGACAGCAACTCCCTTAGTTAATTCAGTGTTCCCAGGAGCAAACGAGCCCTGCTGAGATGTCCATTAGCTGATCCCAGGTAGAGACAGTATGGGAAAGATGTTACAGGCACAGCAGGTAGAAACCGTGTTTTGGAACTAGGGAATCACTGCAAGCCAAAGTTCCAGCACCAGAACACAGAGCAGACTCCTGGGAGGGTATGCAGACGTGAACAGAGCTCCTAAATCCTACCCTGTTTTATAGAGAAGAAGCAGAAACGCCAGAAGGTGGAGTCCTTCAAGGCCACAGAGCCAATCAATGAGAGAGCCAGGACAGGAGACGGGGTCCCCTCCTTTCCTCCTTGCCAAGTGCAGGCCTCAGAATGCGGGACAATGCTGAGGGTCACATTCCCAACACGCACAGATGCTACAGAGTGTGTAATGAAAAAGCATCTCACAGTGTTAGTGAGCTCATGCCTTTTATCATAATGTATTAGCGTTCATGAAAAGCACAACTACATCAGAGGAATTCAGGTGAATGTTGTAAAATCAAGTTCCTGGAAGAAGCACAGAAGCCATTAGCCAGCTCTACAACCATAAGGCTCGCTCAGTTTTAACTTCCTCTTCTCAGATAGGCTGGATCAGTTTAGGTGAAAGACAAAAACATTCAAGAATGCTTCCCTCCCCTCAGCCTAAGATAATCAGAACGTCCTTGGGCAGCTCCCTCCAGAGCCCATCTGTATGGTAAGCAGTGAACACCGACGCTTCCTCCTGAAAGGTAGAGATTGCTGTATGGACTTGTGATAAAGGTGCCAGTATTGTACCTGTGCATTACCATGTAAATGAGTACAGGATGTACAGGAGAAAGCAATTATTTCATTAAAGAGGAAATCTGGAACTCCGAGCATTCAAATCTCCTCATCAAAAGTGAGTTTAAATGCATCTTCATAATGGAAACATAAATGGAACCTATAAAGAAACAAGCTCCCAGATGTTTTCATTATTTGCCTCTTAGAATCGACTGTCTTCCACAGCAGAGAGACAATTCCATGAGTCCAGAGACAAAAACATCTTTTTTTTTTTTTTTGCATCCCACCATAAATTTGATGCAATTTATTTCATTTATTGCATCAAAAGATCCTTGTGTTACAGGTCTCAGACTGTAAATATTGCATTTAATCTAAGGCCACTGCCAGAAGGGTCTAGGATAAGGCCGGTGATATTTAAACCAGCCAAAGACCAAAACTTGGGGACCTGCTGTGTTTCTCAAGTAAAATTTTTATTGCTTCTGACATGAAGGCCACCTAGACAAAAGAGGTCATCAGCTCTTTCCTATGAATACCTGATAAAGTTGAGCCAGTAGGTTATATAATATTTAAAATCTCGAGAACTTTTATAGACTCCATTGTTTCCCCATCAGGTTGATATGTATGCAAATGGTGCTCTGTAAAGCTCCAACACAAAGCTTTATTTCATTTGTATTTTAGGGAAGAGTCTACAGGGTATTCAGGGTCTCACTACTAGATTGGACTCATGGTGATCCACCTGTCTAAAGCCTTCCAAGAGCTGGGATTATAGGCATGCACTACCATGTCCAGTCTCAGTTGATGTCTCAATGTGCCCCAGGGGCGGGGCGGACAAGGCAGGCCTGGCGGTTGAATCCCCAGTCCCTATGCCTGCTTGCAGCCCCTTCAATCCACTGTGCTATTTGGCCAGTCCACAAAGCTTTATATTTACCACAGATTAGCATACAGCAGCCTCTGAGGGACCAGACTCAGAAATGTGCATGCGCAGGTAGCTGGGGGCAGCCCTGAGAGGAAAGGGAGGCAGACATATAGAGGAAGACAAGACAACTGGGGTCCCTCAGGGCCACGGAGCTTCTACCTATCCCGCAGGAGCTCAGGAGCTGGGAGTCCTTAAGAAGGTCCTCTGCTTATGAGCCATTAAGGAGGAGACATCTGGTCACGCTTAGAGAGTGACTGTTGCCAACTTTATTGACAGATGAATAGGAGGCCACAGTTTCGGTCAGGCATAGCCTAGGAGAACAGCTCCTTTTGCTGATAACTTACAGGTGTTGGGTCCCACGCAGGTCATTCTATAGCAGAAAATGCACCCCCACACATGTACCCAGTGTACTTCAGTTTGCTGGTTGTCCAGACAACAGTTCCTCTTCCAGTTCCGGTTGCTTCTGTCTGTTAGAAATAGCTGGTCACTGTCATGCATAGCTGGCTACTATGATGCACGTTGTATAAACCAGTTCCTCATCAATAAGCTATTCTCTCTGTACTTCCTGCTTGCTTATCCCAGGTGAGCCCCAGACCACCAGAGATCAGGGCCTGATATTTTGGGAATGATCCTGATCAGTGTCTATTGGCATAGAAGATCTGCTTCGATTCGGGAGTGTTCTTTTGGTGTTCCTCTTTGTTGTTACAACTCTATCCATTGATCACTCGCAATCAACTTACATGGATTTGCATGAGCTGCCTGTAATAAAGGCTCAAACCCTTAGATGTTTACTCTCTGATGGGTCTGGAAATCCGAAACCAGGTCTGAGCAGGTGTATTGGTCAAGGTTTTTCTTAAAGGAACAGAACACATATAAGGAATGGATATTAACACAAAATATACAATCTATAAAGAATTACAAGATTGGCTTACAATAGTCAGCCACAGAGTCAGATGAGGAAGCATGCAGAGGGCATCTGTATGCTCTGCACTGAAGAATTCATTCCCGAAGTCTGGACTTCACTGCAGCACGCCGTGTAAGTCTCTATCTGCCAGCTGATGGGTCTGCGATGGAAGACTGAAGTGTCTGTAATGGACGCTGAAGAGTCTGCGATGGATGGCAAAAGATCCAAGCTGGAGGCTGAAGAGTCTGCAGTGTAAGCCACATGATGAAGTCCAGGCCAAATGCGTAGACAGAAGGTTCTTCGACGAAGTGAAGCCTTGACTCCTTCCTCAGCCCTTTAAAAAGTCTCTTTGGGCTCAGTCATTGTGATGTGAGCCCATTGTGCCCTAGGGTGGAACCAATCATACCCCCGGATGGGCCCTTGATCCCACTCTAGGGAGAAAGCCAATCATATCCTAGGCAGGTCCTGGTCACCCTCTAGGGAGGAACCAATTGTACCCCAGGGCGAGGCTCCCACCAATAGGGAACCAGGCTGCTGAGTCATCCAGCCAAGTTGACACAATGTATCAACCACTACATTAGGGCTGAGTCCTTCTGACAACTCAGTGGCAGAGGCAGAGCCGTGCATTCCTCTAGCTTCTGGAGACTGCTGGCCACTCTGGCCACGGTATGGCTCACTCCAGTCCCAGTTCTACCATCACACGGCCTTATCTCCTGTTCTTCTGAGGACAGCGTTCATGGGATTTAGAGCCTACTGTACTTCAGTAGGATGCATCTTACACATTATATCTACAATGATGTAATCTAGTGTACCCTGTTTCCAAAGTTCACATTTTAGGGACTAGGGATTAGGATTCTAATGGGAATGGGAAGCAGCAATGCATTTCAACCATAACAAAAGGCCTCTTGCTGCCATTTTACCTTCTAACAAAGAAAGAAAGAGCACCAGCCCCGGTCCACCTAGGAAACTAGAAATCACTCTACTTATGTTAACAGAGAAAATGTCATATTTTGAATTAGTCAACTACATATGAAACAGAAAAAGTTCAAGAGGCTTATAGCATAGAGGTAGAACATACAAAAGCCTTTATGTCTTCGGAATCAGCAGAGACAAGTAAAGATTGAGATGATCAGAATTTAGAAAAGAAAAGGAGGAGGTGCAGGTATCAGGCCCACTTGTTTGGCCACCTCTGGAGCTGCAAAAGTGGGAGCCTAAATCTCTTTGAGAGTACTGGGGCTGGACTGCGACATGTGCATACAAAATAGAAACATGAACTAAGCTGTAGCTTGAGTGAGTGAACATGGAGAGCTTATTCCTGTCTACCCACTTGGCTGGTGGTCTCGCTACAGCAATCCCTGTTAGCAAAGCCCGGCTGCACACCTAGTGAGGCAGATGAGCCATTCACAAAGTTGGGACAGGTCTCAGCTCAACAGCACGGTCCAGAAGGGTAAGTGTGAAGCTACGTGCTGGAAGCTTAACAAGAAACTCACTGAGAATCAGAAAATTCAGCCAGCAGTGGCTAGGCTAGGATTTCACCCCAGCCAACTGCTAAGCATTTGATTTCTTCTCCCTTGAGATACATTTACAAAGAGGGGAAGGTGTCCTGTGTTCATTCTTAAAATCAACCTAGCTCAAGAACCAACACTGGAAGAATGGCAATCGATTATAACCAACAAAGGCAAAGCTGCCTTCCTCAGGGTGAGTATAACTAAACACCTTCAGACCTCAAGTAGAAGTCAACTTTGTTCTCTTATGCAGATTCTATCCAGTGTCGAGGATTCCTTAAAGAAATGCACTAACCAAGAAAGGGTGGCTCTCAATTACTCTTCTCTCGTCGTTGGACCAAATACCTGACACTCAAAATGAAGGAAGGAAAGGTTTATTTAGCTCAGCGGTACTGCAAGTTTCAATCCAAGGCAGGCTGGCACATGGCAGAGAGCAGCAGTCCATGGCGGTGGAACAGCAACAATGGCAATCGAGGCAACAGAAATGGAACCTGTTTCTCTCTCTCTCTCTCTCTCTCTCTCTCTCTCTCTCTCTCTCTCTCTCTCTCTCTCTCTCTCTCTTTCTCTCTCTCTCGTATTACATTCAGAATCTCTGCCTCAGGCCCTCTGCCTTAGACCATACCCATAATCCCAGCAGTATTCAGACCCATTATCTCATCCTTAGATCACCCATAATCCCACTGGATCATGACTTAAGCTCAAACTCTGGAAGTCCCTAACCCATGATTTCATGAGGCTTTGGGGGGACAACTAGACACAAACCATGACAGGTGACTAAAGTCCACCTGGTACAAAATCTTAAACACATGGTACAGAAAATTAATGAATTCAGTTATCTTGTTTTCAATCAAATGAGGGTCAGAAACAGTTGGATTGTGAATTGCAGCACATGAAAATGAATTACTAATCTAGAACCAGATGAAATCTGTTATGATAGGAAGTCAACAAAAAATACTTCAGTAAGAAACAAGGGGACCTCAGCTTTCCTAAGCAGCAGTCATTTCTCAGTGTGAGCACCGCATGCTCACACTGGATCCTTCCTATCCTTCCTGGGCTCCCTGCCTTTGCGCTGTTCACAGAAATTACCTTGAAATAGTTTAGCTGAATGTGTGCAAATCAAGCCCCATTTTGTTCACTCCCCTCTTCTGCCTGCAGGCCTCTCCACTTAGGACTTCAGTGTCCAGTAATCACACTGTTGTTAATGCCCTGCATAAGCATGAATTTTTTTAAAAATCACCTATATTTTACCCTATATTTACCAGACAATCTTAGTGCATGGCCCTCCTATAAGTGGCCCAATTCTTTTTTGCGTTCAATTTCTTCTACTCTTTAGAGATATTTAAACCTTGTTTGTTCATATGACAGGATCTTTAAAGAGCCTCTCCTCTGTCTATTGGTGAATCGTAAAGTAAAAATTCCTACAGGTTTTGCAAACAGGAAGAGAGGGAAAAATGTCCTCCTTCATTGAGGCTACTGGGACAAAATACCATAATCAGGATGGCTTAGGGGCAGCAGAGGTTTATTTCCCACTGTGCGAGAGGGTGGGCATCTAGATTAAGGCAGATTTAAGGTCTTCTGAGAGCTCTTTCTTTGGAAGAACTAGATGGTGAATTTGCATTCCTTTCTTATGTGACAGAAAGCCCTGGACAGCTCTCAGGAGTTCCTTTCATATGAAGACTGCCGTCATCTGTTTTTTGTTCCTATTATGAGTTACCTGAGGCTGAGCAATATGCAAGGGAAAGAAGTTAACTTTGCTCACAGGTCTGGGGGCTGCAGCGTTGGAGATCCGGTGAGCACATGTGGTGAAAGCCTCTTTTTGCAGAAAGCAAAAGGGCAACTCAGCATGGGAAAAAATCAGTGAGAAGAGCAATGGGACAGTCTCAAAACAGGTTAGTAGGACAGTCCCACTAATTAATACAATGCATATTGTCATCTTCATAGTACTCATTCAGAGGACAAGATGCAGACATGATATCTTGTCAAATACTATTAGTACAAACCTTTCTTCCCAATTGAATTAAGAGAAAATAGCTCTGTATCTATCCTATCTTGTGTGTGTGTGTGTGTGTGTGTGTGTGTGTGTGTGTGTATTTCCACTATTAAAAAGTCCTTTATTTATATACCTCTTTTTCATTTTGTTTTGTCAGAGATGGGTGTTCCACTGCAGCTAGAGAAGCTGTCTCTGGAGAAGTCTTTAAAGGACCTTTTCATACTTGATGCCAGTTCAAATATCATGGGTATTCGAATTCAGCAAAATAACCCAATATAGTGCAGTAGTCCATAGTAGTAGTGGGTTATCAGCACAGCTGGAAATTGTCCAGAGTTTTTCACTTGAGTCTTTTACAGCTCAGCATATTAATAGCTATTTTCTTTTTTCTCATTAAAGTGAATTTCTAAAAGAAAGTTTAAAGTGAAAAGAATGGACATCCTTGTCTTGTTCCTGATATTTAGAGAGAAGTATCCAATCTTTCAGAATTAAATAGTGTTACCTACATTTTTCCTGTAGTTATTATTTATTAGTTTTTTTTCTATTCCTGAATTGTTGAGCATTTTATCATGCAGGGTGCTAGTTTTGTAAGGTGGTTTTTTTTCACATTATTGAAAGCATAATATAACTTTAATGTACTATAATGATATGGTCTACTATATTAATTGATTTTATTAATATAAAACTAACTTTTTTTTTTTTTTTTTTTTTTTTTTTTTGGCGAGGGGTTAAAAAAAAAAAGTGAGACCAGGCAAGGCGGATTCGCTGTGTAACTGCCTGGCCCAGCAGCGCCCAGCTCAGCCCTGAAAAGCCAAGAACTCGCTCGTGCAGGAAAGGCCTGAGTCCATTTCTGAGACTTTGGCCCTGTGACCCAAACACCTCCCTCTAAGTCCTCCCAGAAACCCTGGCTTCTGAAGCTGCCACATCTGCATGAGTGAGGAGAAGTAGGGCTTTCCGATGTTAGCTTTGGGGTGAAGCAAGGGTTCAGCCTCTAGGAGAAGCAGGCACTGAGGAGGACAGAGAAGGGCTCCTATTGTTTGATCCCCCACCTTCTGAGCATAGCTAATGCACCACTGAAATTCCTGCTTGTTTTTAACCCATTCTACAAACTCTAACCATTACCAGCCCATGCACTACCATAAGGGCCACCTCAGCAGGCAGTGGGCGGTGCCCAGCTACAGGGTTTCCACTGCTGCCTCTTCCTCCTGCTACTTTCAGCCCACAACTCAGTTGAGAAGAGAAAATGCCAGCTCTAGAACCAGACAGATTACTTGTATTTTTGTATCAAGGGGTGGGAGGGAGAGAGAGAGAGAGAGGGACAGAGACAGAGGCAGAGACAGAGACAGATGAAGAGAGAGAGACGCTGAGTTTGAATGGCATTGCCACCGTCTCTGTGGGAGTTCCCAGAGGAAACTTTGACTTGGAAATCTGGGCGTGTTCATCGGCTATTATGCACACCCAAACCCTCCCTGGGTAGGGTTAGAGCTGAGATATGAAACAGTTCCATTAACTGGAAACGTAGAGGCCATCTGGGGAGACCACCATGGTTTCCTGACCAGCAGGGGCAGCTCCTCTCGAGGCACTGCACACCAACAGGTTGCACCTCTGCAGTGTCCGACAGCAGCTCCTTTAGACGGGTGAGCTGGCATGGACCCAGCAGAGGCTGGGCCTCTGTGATCTCATGCTGTTCCCATGGTGACCGTGAAAGGTGAGAATGATCTCGATTTTCTTGTGGCAATACAGCTGTGTCCAGGATCACCCAACCGCGCAGGACTAAGGTGTGTCCAGACTCTTTCTGCCTATTGCTGAACCCTTTGAACCACCGACCAGTTTGAAGCGGCTGGCTTATCATTCCTCATCAGCTCTGGAGTGGATCCTGGGTACCCAAATCCAGGCTGATGTTTTCTGTAATCTAAAGCAGGACGAAATGAGAAAGGGAAGTAACCCCACACAGATCACCTGGCTGATTGCAAAGTCATCCAAGGGACAAATAGAAGCATGGGTGCAGACCCGAGCTGGGTGGGTCCTTGGCAATGTAGATGGACACATTTGGCTAGAAAGCCTTCACATGTCACTTCCGGTAGCTTTGGGCCTACCCCCCCCCCAAAAAAAGTCCCTCTCTTAGCTGATGTCAGGGACCATAGTTGATACAAAGGCACTGTCTCAGAGCAGCTGCAGCCGAGCGCGAAATGTCAGCCCAGGAAGAGCGTGGGGAAGGGGAAATGGGGCTGGTTGGCCTCCCTGGGCTGGAAGCCCCACTCGGCAGCTGTTTTGGGCCAGACGATGAAGCTCAGAGACACCGGTCTACATGAGACCTCATGCTTCAGTGTGCCTTTGTCTCAGTGTCTCTGGGAATACAGGAAAATAAAGAGACAAGGCTATTTGACCGAAAAGCTTGACTGCTTAGAAGAGCCCCATGGACCTCTCATCTCTTCTGTCATAAACAAAAAGAGTATGATTGTTCATTTTTTTCTACTAAAATAAAATGAGACAGGGTGACTTATAAAGAGCAGACATTTATTTCTGCCTGTTCTGGAGTGTGCCAGCACTTGGGGACTGCTGAGGGCTTCCTCCTGGGACTCCAGAGGGAATGGATGCTGTGCTCGCACAGCAGGGAAGGGGTAAAGTCAGGAGGGAGAAAATTCTTCCATCAAGCCGGCTAAGAAAGGCAACCTAGACCTATTCATGGGGGAGGCGCGTTCACAGCATAATCAATCACCGCTGACATACTTGTCTCTTTAAAACTATTCCATTGACAACCCCTGAATTTTGGAAGAGACGCATGCACACCATAGCAGGAGGCCACGGCCAGAGGGAGGACTAATGGAAGCCAGGTCAGATGGCCGGGCAGTGCACTAACATGGATCAGCATCAACTCCGAGAGCTGGACGCGCTGATGTATTAAAATGGCCCCTCTGGACCTGCTTTCACCGCTTTACATACATCCTGGCGATCGATGGTCGCTATACCTCACTGCCAGGATGTCTTTAAACATAATTAATTAGAGTATTGAGCCACTGGAATGAAATTCACTTTGCATTATTTGTGTTCTTACAAAAAGCAATTCAAGATTTAACATCCGTAAGGCTTTTAAGGTAACTAAAAGACAGAAACAGTTCATACAATATGTCCTGCTTGGTGAAGAAAATCAACTTCGTTTGCTCGATGCTCTCATTTTTAAACTAAATGTATACGCCAATTGGATGATAAAACGAGAAAGTCAACATTATGTTTAATTTTAGAAAAAGTTCGAGCTACTATGATCTCATGGATCAGGCTTATGTTTCAGCTTCCATCATCTTTGTAAATTTCAGGAATTAATACTGGAACCCTCACACTACCGAGCTCTCCTTCATAGAATGTTGTACCAGGAGTTCAATAATACAGGAAGGCAGTTTGCTTATATTCTAGCCTCCGACTTCCATGAAGGTGTGACTGCCAAGGGTTCCGTGCAGGTCTGACCACCAGCAACTCTGCCTTCTGCGTCCCCCACATCGGTCCTCTCTTAAACACCTAGCTCTAAAAGTGAAGCTTTCTCTTCTAGCTTTGTCCAGTAGCTTCTCAAAGTGTTGTCTCTTTGCAATATTGCCTCCCTCATCTCTTTCTGGCCCCATATTGCTTTGTCACAATTTATCCAACTATTCACATTCTAAAGTCCAACACAGTGTAAGTAGAAAATATAAGAATAAGTTCATTGTATGGCAGAACGTCATGAAATTTCAAATGCTAAAAGAAGGAAGATACAATCCTAAAAGCAAGCAGAGAAAGTACACGCACACATGCATACGAACACACACACACACACACACACACACACACATCTTTATATAAAGAGTCTTAAAGAAAAAGAATAATAGTTGACATTTCTACAATATCGTGTAAACCATAAGGCACATGACTGACATCTTCAGTAATTCAATCCATTTGGGGACTGGAGCTCAGGTTGGAAAATAAAATTCTATACTTACTGAAAACTATCTTGCAGAATAATAAAACTGAATATATCACAATAGCAGACTCAAAAATTTTTCCTAAAGATACGCAAATCAGAAGAAATGTTACGTAGAGTGTCTCACATGAAAGAAGAAAATAAAAGTAGACAATTTGAAAATTCATGCATAACTCTAAATAAAATTTATAATGTGAAAAACAAACACGTCCTTTGAGGATTAGAACAAAACAAAAAAGTAGAACAATAGAAAATAAGGTAGGAGAGGGTAAACTGAGTTTAAGCATCACAAGTTTCTTTTATTGTTCAAAAAGGAGACAAAAGTATTGTACAGAAGTAAGTTAAGTTATAACTGATGAGATAAATCTTCAAGGAACAGAAACATGTGTAACTTTCTAATCCATGACTTTAAGATGCTATTAATATAAGTTACAAAGAAGAGAAACTACAGAACAGGAAAGGGTACACAAGAAACACAAATCACTAGGCAAGATGACACATGTAGACCCATGTCTATCAAGAATTGTATTAAATGTAAATAATTTTCCTCAATGAAACACTGAAATATCAGCAACATGAAAGTGAACTAAGGCATTCATGATGAATATATTAAGTTTAGCTTCACAGTGGAAGACTGAGAAAGGAAAAACATCAGCTCGAATATTACAAGAAAAATAAGCCACAGGTGCACAGGTGCATGGGATATTTGATAAAAAAATTTTTCATGAAAGAAATGTTTAACAGCCTAGTAAACAAGGAATAAAAGGCATTTTCTCAGTCTAATGAAGAACATCGCAAAAAATAAATATCAAGCACCATAAGAGATAAATAAAAAACATTTTGTGTTGGAGAGGAGCCACAGAACTGAAAGCTCTGTCAGAAATCCCTTCCAGCGTGTGGCGGAGGCCGTCAGCGCAGAGGCAGGAATGTCATAGAAAAGAAAGAGCAGCAGACACACAACGAGGGCACATGTGCTTTTGGAGATGAGAGAAAATTTTACATAGAAAGGTAGTTGCACATAATTCAGTAGAGATTATAGAAAAAATTAGCAAAATGAAAAGTTTACTGAAACTCAGCATATAAAAACCAGTTGTATTTCCACACGACAGCAAAAAACTACAAAGCAATAAAAAATATCAACTAAAATAGTGCTTTGGTTTGTGTCTACTTGTCCCCCCAAAGCCTCATTCATGGGGCGGGGACTTCTGGAGTTTGAGATTAGTTCATGATTAAGGCTGGAATTATGGGTCTTAGTACTGCTGGTTTGTGGGTGTGAGCACGACACGCAGCCTGGGGCCCGACAGCCTGAACGCAACTCTAGGCAGGCAGACTTCCTCCCTGCAGCCATTGTTGCTGCTACTCCTGCCATTAGCTCTCTGCTCTTTGCTACCGCCATGAACTGCTGCCCTCTGCCATGCGCCACTCTGCCTTGGAGCCAGCTGAGTATGGACTGAAATCTCCACTAACTGTGAGCTAAATAAACCTTTCCTTCCTTCCTTTTGAGTGTCAGGTATTTGTCCCAGCAACAAGAGAAGAGTAACGAAGACAAATAGAAAAGAAAAAGAAAAAGATGGTTAAAATCAAAGCTTACCCAAAAAATATGCAAGACTTTCATAGGAAAAAATTATAAAGTATCAAAATAAATAAAAACACCTAGCTATCTGTGGAAACCCTAATTTGGTAGGCTCCACTTCTTGAGGACTCTAGTTCCTTCTAAATTTACCTACAGAGTCAGCGAGCATTCCAGTTAGCATTTACACTAAGATACTGAAGCATTCAGAGGATGGTTAAAAACTTCCATTTTTTAATGGAGGGGCTAGGGAGATAGCTCAGTGGCTTAAGTGCCTTGGCAAGCACAAGGTCTCAGGTTGGATCCGCTGTACCACCTTCCAGGCCAGGCCTAGACACTGAGAGTGATGGTGCATACCTGTAATCCCAGCAGTGAGGAGGCTGGCACAGGAGGATCACTAGAGTCAAAGCTGCATAGTGAAACCTGTAGTAAACAAATAAGTAAATAAATAAATAAACAAGCAAACAAGTCTTCCGTGGAAATTCTGTGGTTTGGATGCCCAGTGTGCCCCGGGGTCCACGTGCTGGGGTCTCCCCAGGAAGCGCTATAAGGAGGCAGCAAGCTGTGTGTCTTAAGGTCATCGCCACCCCTGGCGATCTCCCGCAAGAGCCCGTGGGCCTCTGGCCTCTTCTCCCTCCCCGCTATTGCCTGTCTGGTTCAGAGTTGGGCTGCTCGCTCTGTTCTGTGGGTCTGCCATGACGGGCAGCTCGTCTGAGACCCTCAAGCACAGCGACCCCTCGTCCTGAGCTAGAGGCTCCAAAGGGTGAGCGCAGTAGGCCTTTCATCTTCCTAAATGGGCCCCATCTTGTGTGCTTTCCTTCTCGTGATGGAAAACTGACTGAATTGGGGGTTTAGAGAAGTTCAACTATCCAAGCTACTCTTGAAGAAGAATGAAGAAGTGGAAAAACGACTCAGTCTACCCAAAGCGTTATTACAAATGAGACCAAGACAGCATGCGACTGTGACTTAGGGAGAGAGAGAAGTAGCAGATGGGAGGAAACTGGGACTATAATGCGTACACCATGCATACATGCACTCTTGACACAGCCCAGGGTGACCTCTGACACCACTGAGGAAATGTCCTTTTCGGATAAACCCTTCTAGGATAACCAGATATACATATGGAAAAATAAAAAGTCAGAGCTCTGCCTTACATATCATAAGGTAAAGCTTTACCTTCAGGCAAATTCATACTATTAAAAAAAAAAAAAAGTCTTACAGGACATAGACAACTACCCCACCAAATACCTTCATGATGTTAGAATACAATGAATATGTATTAACCGGATTAAAAATGCCTCGATGATCAAGCCTTACTAAATTCACCTCATGCGCTGCTGATGAGAACGCATGACAGAGTGTGGGGGGCTCAGGGGATTCTTCGGCTTTCCTGCTGCCTGGCTCGTCTCACTGATGTTGGGGCCACAGAAGGGGAGTGGGAGGAGATGACGAGGAAGGGAAGAACAAGAGAGGACTGAGGGACTGGGCAGTGGGGAACGCTGAGAGTGTCAAGAGACGCCCGATGGTAAGCTTCCATCTATGGAGGAGAGCTCATGCCCGAGAGTCCGGTGCGCTGTACAACAAAGTTGCCCACCAGGCGATTCTTCACCATCCTCCACTCTGAGGCCTGATCCTCTCCCTCCCATTTCCTTTCACCCATGTAAAGGCGTTGTTCACTTGCTCTGCGTAGAATCCGCCATCTCTGAGCACATGTCCCCTGCCTCTGCTCATCATCAGACCTGTGCTCTCTCAAGTGCTTCACTTATAAATACAATTATTCTCCCACAAGATCGGACCCGTCCCTCGCTCCCACACATAATCGTTTTCCTCATCAGGTAGGCGTAATGTAATGCACTGATTCACCTTCATTTCTCTCCTCTCCTTTCCCCGTCCACCCGTGGTCCCTCAGTCACCAGGCCTAGGGTTCCACCCATATTTTCCACCTTTTCACTCCTCGCTCAGTGCCCACCCTTTGTGCAGCTGTGCCTGCAGCCCACCATTGTGTACTACCAGAGACGCACACACAGATAGGGACAAAGATAGAGACGCAGAAGTAGAGAGAAGTGGGACAGGGACGTAGAGACAGAGAAGGAAACCATCCTACCTCTGAGGAAGATAAAAGGAGCCAGCTCATGCACTATGTCCCCAAAGCACGTTCCCTAGTGAGACCCTCATCTCCCCAGCTTGGGGTCAAGTTCCATTAGGACAGATCTCATGGGTGGCATGCCATAGAGTTGTCTATGGCATCTGGAGACAGTTCGGAGGAAAAAAGGAAGTCATGTCATTAAGAAAACTAGACACCAGGAGGCCCATGTAGTTCCACAGCCCATGGCCAGAGGTTATGGGTATCCACTGCCTTCTCTCTTGGAGATTCCCGAGTGAGACTGTCAGAGAGCTAGAGCACAGTCCCCTGCTCCAGGACCCCATGTCACTTCAGCTTCAGTGTCTCCAGGATGGGTTGACCACCCTCCCAGGGGGGCCTAAGTGCCTTGGCTTCTCATCACACAGCCCCAGGCAGCCAGCCATCTGGAGCAGGCTACATCTTCAGCTCCCTCTGGCCACCTCCCCATAAGAATAGCCAGCAGGCTGAGCTGCCCACAGCTCCCTCACCTGCCTCGTCACTGCTTCCACACCCCCGGCCCCTGGCATTTCATCCCCTCTCTGGCCTCCTACCCTCAGCCCCCTAAGGAACCACAGGCTTGATAATGACTCCTGCTAATCGGTCCTAACTCAGTTTCCCCTTCCTAAGCTAACTGAGCTCTAAGTGAACATGGTTTCTGATAGATTTGGGAAAACACACTGCATTCCAATTCTAGTCCGAGTGCCCCGAGCCCTCTCGCAGTGTGCGAACTCTGTGTCACTACTGTTTCAACCTATTCCAACTGATCAGGTTCATTATATAATAAACAGGCCACCCTGGCCCTGCAAATGTCAGCCCTACAGGATTAGTGACATTCAGCACACAACAGCTATCAGTCACTTTAATAAGCCACCTGCATTATTTCTTGTTGACAAAGACGCCCAAATTTTACACAGGTAGTAAGTATTAAGTGCCACTGAATGCACAAAAATCAAGCCTACAACTTGCAAAGGAATAGAAAAGATCTTGCTGACATTGTGAGGCAGTGAACTTGAACATCAGATTGAAAGGAGTAAAATGCACATTGACATTCTAAGAGTGGGTCCAGGGTCAGAGTGAAACTCTAGCTGTGCGAGGATAGGCAGATGGAAACACCAGGATGGAAGCGTGGACTGTACAATGAGATGGCAAACTGTGCGCATGGAACCATGCGCGGGAATCATGAGACGTGCTGGGTGATCCGCACAAAGCCGTGAGCTCCTTCTTTCTACTTATGTGGAGTAAAAGGAGAGTAGCCACTGAGGCTCAGGGCTGGAACAGTGGCCTTGGGCACAGGGACAGGTGGCTTTCCACACTTGCGCCCTCCTTAGGTGAAGAGCAAACCCAGCTGGCGTTTTCTCGATGAGAGGGAGCAATATCGCCCCCAGGAGGCCAGGCTGATGCATGGCGAGCAAGAAATCCTGGGCACTGCAATGAACCGTCTGAGGCTCTTCAAAGCTCAGTGCTTACCAACGAAATCTGTGCCTTAATATTTAATTTAGCTCATTAAATTAAATTAAAATTTTCTCCTTAGGGGACTGATAATGAAAGCATGTAGAGAAATGCTGACGAGCCTATTTAGAAAAAGTTGGCCAAAGCTTTCATCAAAATTAAAAACTTTTATGCATCAACTGATGCTGTTAAGGAAGCGAAAAGACAATCTAGATAACACGAAAAAGATTATAAACCATAAACTTAAGATAGCTCTTGAATGTATGCTATATGAAAAGAACATTGACAATCCAAAGATAAAAAGAGAAGTATTCAGTTAAAATATGAGCAGAGGAGTTGAACAGATATTTCTTTGGAGAAGAGCTATCCAGGGCTAAAAAGTACACAAAGGGGCACGTGGCATCATTAGTGCTTACGGAAATGAGACTCAAAATCATATGGTGGCTCGAAGCTGTGGGAGTGGACACAGCACAATGGACAAGGTGGAACAAATGGAGCCCTAGTTATTGCTGCTGGTGGGAACATAAACTGATGCAACCACTGTGGCAGGCACTGGGCTGTTGCTCTAAAATCAGACATAGAATTACCACGTAACTCAGAAAATTTGATTTTTAGGCATTTACCTAAGAATACTAAAATATAAAAACTTTTACACAAGTGCTTAAAGCAATGTTATTCAGTATTATTCATAGCAGTAAAAGGACAATCAGCAGATATAATCAAATGAGAAAAATAAACCAAAATGGCTGGCTAGATGGCTGGACGGATGGACGGATGGATGGATGGATGGATGGATGGATGGATGGATGGATGGACAGATGGACAGATGGATGGCTGGATGGATGGATGGATGGATAGATGGATGGACAAACAGAACGTGTGTACCTATGCCTTGGATGATTATTGAGCCATTAAAGAAATGAAGCATGTATATGTGCTATGACACATGAATTCAGATAATGCTATTCTAAGTCAAAGAAGTCTCCCTCAAAGCATTGCATGTTGTAGGATTCTGTTTATATAAAGTGTCCAGAATAAGGATATCTATTAAAATAAATTGATGGTCACCAGGGACAGGGAAGCAGTAGAGAGTAACTGCTGAAGGGTAAAGCCTTTCTTTCAAATTGATGAAAATGTAGGTGGCTTAAAACAAGTTGTATGTTTGTGCAACCTTCTGAATATACTATGGATATGTTTTTAATTGAATTTTATGTGAAATAAATCTTGAAATAACTGATCAGATTGTCCTGAACTGACATGTACAGGCTCACAGTGCAAGATGCAGGGCAGGAGACATCATTTTGGCTCTTGGATGGGTGAGAAATAGAAGTCGTGGGATGGAGTCCTGGCCACCCCTCCCCATCCTGCGGCACCCTAGGTGGACAGATTTTCCACAGAAATAAGCCAGCAAGTTAATCCCAACTGAAAGAAGCATTTGGACAGCTAAGATGTTGCTTCTCTCGCCTAATTGACAGCATCAGCGATTAATCTATTGATTGATCCCAACTCCCCCGTTAAGCAAGCATGACCTTGCCTGATAGCAGCCGAGAAAATTAGTCACAGAGCAGACCTGGAGGGATCAGGAGGAAATGTGTGTGAAATTAGAGGAGCGATGACTCAGATCCCCAGGAAGATTAGAGGAGAATAATCAGCGGTGGTATTTACTCTGCTCATCTGCAGAAAAAGCTCAATAAATGAAATTTCCTCTCTTATGCTATTCCAACCAAAATAGGAAAACTGCCATCTGAAAATAACAGACATCAGGGTCCTGGGACAAACTGACTGTTGATTGTGACCTTTGGCAAACAGTTGTGTCGCACTGCGTGAACCCAATTTCTAGTCCCATTCTCCAAATATGAGACAGATTATCCTAGTGCAATTAGTAACCAGGGTGCCTGCAGTCTGACATGTTATCGTTTTTTACTTCAAAGTGATTATTCTAAGAGGTAGGTGTGCTTGTCTTTTCAGACTTACTTGGAAGCCAGTGATGGCTGAGAACTAAGAGGAACCGAGCTGGGGTTTGTCCCAATGTGGGAACAGAGGTGACTTCTCACCTGTGCTTGAGGACTCCTGTCCTGTGCAGCGAGGACCAGAGACACAGTGACCCACACAGGGCTGATCCACCTTCGAAGCCTAAGGAAGCAAAAGGACAACCTAGATAATGTGAAAAAAATTTGCAGATCATACACTTAATATAGATCTTGAGTGTGTGCTGTACAGAAGGCTGCAGTGGGAGTGGGCCAGGCCGGACCCTCCTCGCCCTATCAGGCTTAGAGCATGGCAGCTGCCCCCGCCCCCATGAGCTGCTTTCCTACTCTCCAGCCCAGCCGTTGCCAGCACCTGGGAGAGGCCCTCTCTTTGGGAACAGGTGGGTTCTGTTGCAGGTCCCCACCCACTGCCTTCTCTGTCAAAACACAGATCTGGATGTCTGCCCCAGCCCTAAACTTCCTGTTGTCCCCACAAGTCCCTTCTTTCATGTTACTGTCCCTGGAAAGACGATGGGACAGCTGCAGCCCTGCTCAGAACATCAGCTGCTTTTCCCTGGAAAATGACTGTCCCATCACTAGAATCAGTCATCCTTCTTGGTCTCCTTTCTCATAGTCACAGAACTTCATGCCCTGAAGCAGTGTCCCAGAGCTCTGCAGACACCTCCTGTCCCGAATTGTCCCATTCACTCAGCAGCTCTGACACTCCTCCAGGGGACACTTGTCCACTGGCCTCTCATTATGGGAATGAGCATGAAGATTTAGCTAAAACCTTTCAGTCTGCATTTCAATACCGAGCCTCACTAATTCCGTGTCTCACGTGGTTGGATAGACACAGCAGCCCAGGCCACTAATGAGGGGCTCCTCCTCCTCCATGATCACCCGCCTGCTCTCCTGGCTACCAGCTCTGGCTTGAGGAAGCTGTCCAGGCCTAGCACCACGAGCTGAGAGTCCCGTCAGAACAACATGACACACTTTCCTTATCACATCTCTTATACTTCCAAAGTGAAAAAAATGTATATGTCAGCCAGAATAGCCACTGCCATTTCCAATGTGGTTTTGCTTAAAATAAATATGAGTTGCAACAGACAAAACCAAAGTCTCAGTTTGAATTCTTTCTCAGGACATTGCAGAGGGCTTTCCTAAGTCCTTTGATCCCAGAAGAACCATGAGAAGAGTCTCCTGGCTTGTTGACACTCATTCCAAAATTCGCGGAAGACTCCCACTCGCTCTCTCTGGCCATCCTTATGCTGTTTCCGCTGTAGGCTAGAGGACCACAGAGCGGATAAATTGTAAGCGACGGCAGCACCCTAGGCTCCTGGCTGTCGGGGACTGGGGATGAAAGTCGACGGACCACAGCTGTGTCTGCCTCTGCACAGCACGGCCGCAGCCAGCTTAGGGTGAGAATAACGAGAGAAGAAAGGGAAAGGAAGAGAAGGAGAGGAGGGAGAGGAGGGAGAGGAGGGAGAGGAGGTGGAAGAGAGGAAGAGAGAGAGTTGTGCCCTTTCAACAACGTAAGTAATCTGCTTTCACTGTCACCGCCCTTCGCCACTGCCGCCATATAGCCTCCTCACCTCGGAGACCTGGCCACCTAACGCCACGACATCAGCGCTTAAAGCTCAGCATGCGTCCGGAAGGGAGCACCGGGACCACAGCAGGTGACCCCCTCTTGCTATCTGCGTGGCCTTCACGGTGGCCCCAACACCTGTTCCTTACGAAGCGTCATCGGTCAGGGTAGAAGGATGCCCCACGTTGGAACTCAGCTTTTCCGCGACACCCTGTTTTATGTCCAGCTGAAAGACTTGCTCCTGTTGTTACTCTAACCCAGGCAAGGACTTGTCCACACCGAACTCGGGCCTTGGGCACCACTCTGGCGTCTCAGCCATCCTCACTTCCTTTTCCTTGCACGTGCCAAGCTGCCCAGCGTGATCAGCACCCACGCTACCCATGACCAGAGCGTGGCGATTCCTTCCTTCCCGGTGTCTTCTGCTCTCTCTTCCTAACCCAGATGTGACCACCCAAGCCCTGTCCCGCCCCTCATTTGCAGGAGCTCAGCTGGGTGGTGGGGTCTGCCTAGAGGGAGTGGCAAAAGCAAGGACCTTGCTCATCAGAGGGTGGCCGGGATGGAGGTTTTCTTTGGGCTAACAGCCGGCAGAATGTCACAGACCAGCCCTGGATGATGCACCGCTGCAGCCAGTTGGCTGAGCTGGCAAACAGCCCGGCTTTGTCTCCCAGGCTGGAGCAGGCCTGTAATTAGGTTTTTCCATCCTGCTGAAAAAAATAAGGGTCGATTGTCCGGCATGGCCAATCTGGTGGCACCGCCTTTACTGCAGGCTCAATCCATATGCCGAGAAATTATATGGGATCAAATGCGCGCCCCCATTAGGACTCGGCTCCTGATTGCTCTCCATCGTAGGATCGTGTCTGAAAAGAAGCGCTGATTTACATGAATTTGCATCTGAAATGCAAATCAGCGTTCCCCAGTGGAGAGCCAAAGGGAACATGAAGGCAGTCAGCTTCTCTCTCTCTCTCTCTCTCTCTCTCAAGCAGAGGTCCCCGCTGGCCTTCAGAAGGGTACACAACCTCCACGGTGTCCACAGATCGCCGGTAGGCACCATGTGGAGGAGCTGACGATGCCCTCCTAGGTCCCCGGATTCTGGGCAGCGGAGAATCTGAGCCACTGCCCCTTCCTCTTGCTCATGACATGCATGCGTGGCTCCAGCTCACGTGGTTGTCCACACCGCAAAGAGGCAAGCTCAGAAGGCCTGCTGTTTCTTCACAGAAAACCAGACCGACTGCGGTCACTTCTTGCGGAGAGAAGTGTAGTTCGGCTGGACATCATTTACTCACGATTGCATGGGTGTCGTAGGAGCAGATTAGGGAATCCGGAATCAGAACTGGCCTTAGAGCAAAGGAAAGCTTGTGAGAGTCGCGCGCACACGTGTGTGTGTGTGTGTGTGTGTGTGTGTGCACACGCGCACACAGGCAATTGCCATCCATCTTCTGTATATTAAGTGACCTGCTGAAATATGTGCGGCAAGTGAAAAGAAAGCCTAGTCATAAAATTCTGAGGCTTCTGTCCCTGAAGCAAATACCCCCGCGTAGGAGCATGTGACTGTGCACAGCGCCTGCCACCACGTCATTCTTTCTGGCCCTCCGCGGCGCCTGAGGGTGGAATCAATTACCGGAGAACTGGGCCAAGCCTGCTAGGCAGCACAGGAAGCTGAAACTGGGAAGGTCACGCAGCCCTGTTACCCCATCCCGCTGGGAGGGAGGGAGGGAGGAGATGTCTTGTTAATCAGGCACAATTTCTTCTTCAATATGGGTTTAATATCCAGACTGAAAATCAATGCCTGATTCAGAGTTCCCACATGGGCTTGTCCTTAGAGGTCAACGCACTGCAAACGGGCAAGCAGGAAGATACAGCTGACACTGCATGCCCCGGGGCATCTGAAGGGGCATCTGAAGGAGCATCTGAACCAAGGAAGGAGAGAACAATATCCCTCTGGGGCAGGGAGTGGGGAGGGTGGTGACAGCCCAGAGCAGCAGGTACACCAAGAGCTGCGTAGCCACAGCCACGATGGCTCCTACTCCCGTCCCAGTTTCTCTCCCCAGGGGAGGTCTACACTGTGAGGCCAGCAGCACTTCCTGTTTCCCCATGGAGCGAGGGGAGCCTTTCCTCTGAGATCAGAAGGGCTCTGCTGTGTGAAACGCAGCAAAAACGTGCAAAGACCGTATGATGAGTGACAATAACGTGTCACTGGGAAAACTCCAGGTGTGCCCCCAGAGCTTCACAGAATTCACCAGAGACACCTGACCAAGGGAAAAGAGGCTCGCTGTTTCTTTACGGGGTGGGTGCACAGTGGTCTTGCTGAAGCTTTGTAAACCATCTCAGTAGGATTCTTGGAGTCCCGCAAAGCACGTGTCTGCTATTCCACATGATGTGAGGCGACTGGGTGGGAAGAACACCGGCCCTCGCACGGCCGCCCGCCCCGCCCTCTCCTGGGCCCAGCAAACTATCAGCTTGGCGCGCGCGGTTTCCACGTGGGTGGGCAGACTCACCTCCTGTGCGCGTGGCTTGGGATCAGGACTAGGGACACCCCTGTGCATCACAGGAAGAGAAGGCGTAGCCAAAGACCTGCCCGCGGCCCCGTCTCTGCCTTTCTACATGGCCTTTCTTTTTCAAAAACAAGTAACCAAGACAGACACAGAGTGACATACAGCAATGCACATGGTACAGCATTTCAGAACAAGAAAAAAAGTTAACAATGGTTGTCATGTTATGTATTTTTTATCATCAGATCTGATGCTCAGATTAACAGGTCTAGGTATGCAAGATTATGGCATTGCAGAGTTGAAGAGACTGCAGCACTAGTTCGCAGGGAAGACTTTTTATTTCTCTTTGCCTTTCCTCATGGCTTCTCTGCCCTACACCCGTGCCTCATGGATACCTCCCTCCATACTCACCTCAGAAAGCCATGTGGACACATTGCATTCATTGCTACTTACACACACACACACACACACACGCGCACACACACACACACACACACACACACACAATCACAGACAGCTAACAGAAAAGAAATGAAGATTCCTGTTTCTCTGCAGCTGGCTTTAGTGTCACTACAGCCCTGCTTAGAGGTCTTCCTGCTCCACCTGGCACCTGGGGTATCACCTGGCTGACACCTGGGGTACCACCTGACGCCTAGGGTGCCATCTCTGTCATCACCACTCTGGAGTCCACCTAATGAGGCCCTCTGAGGTCACCCAGCTCCCCAGCCCTGCAAGTCCCTTACCACTGGGCAAATAATGTCCATTGGTTTTGACCCCGTCACCGTCATAATCTTTTCTGTCTGTACCTGAAAAAAACCACCAGGGTTCTTGTCTGTAAAATGGGTTCAGCAGAGGGAGAACAGTGGGGAGACACACACAAGTGTCCCTAGCGGTGGCTGCAGTGGCCCAGGGAGGCAGCTCCTCAGGCCACAAGAAGCACAGTGCTGCTAGTGACTGCTCTGCCCCGGGGCTCTCTCCCTTCTGCTGTGGCCGCCAGTCCTGTGCCAGCACAGTTGCTTTTTAGGGTAATTTGCACCCTTTTGATTTGGGAGCTTGGTCCTTCCATGTTTATGAATCATTTAGGTTTTCCTCTTCTCTGCATCCGCTATGCACATCTTCACCCTCTGTCTTTGGATGTGCTCATCTTTGTTAGTGGGGTTGTAAGGCCCTTGATGTGTTTTCAACAGAGTTCCAATTAGCGTGGCCCTGGGGAGGGTTTGCCCCTCAGTCCAGCCTCTCTGTAACTGCACAGCCTGGAATGCATCCCAGCCCTCCGTACCCTGATTCTTTCTCTCTAAATCTGAGAAAAATAAACTCCCTTCCCCATGGAGATGCAAGAAATAAAAATGTTTGTCCCACAGTACTATAAAGTTGTCACTTTGTTTAGTTAGCATGTGAGATACTTACAGTTACCAAATTCTTATTGTCTTATCTTAAAAATGCGTACTTGCAGGGGTGGGATGATAGCTTGGCAGTCTAAGCGCCTGCCTGGCAAGCACAAGAACATGGGATCAAGTCCCAGCACCATATGCCGTGCAAGTCCTGCAACCCTGGCATGCCTTGCTGGCTGCCAAAACTGGACATGGCGGTGCACACTTGGGAAGCTGAGACAGGAGGATCACTGCAAGTCCCAGCTGCACTGCAAGACCCTGTGCCAAATAAATAAATAAATAAATAAATGATTAAAAGTTGACTGTGTGCTTGGTTTCAAGCCCCGTGCATTCCAACCCTGCTTAGAGAAGCGGGCACCTCCTCTCCCTGGTGAACCAGGACTGCCTCGGGTGTCTGAATCCAGGAGGGACCTCTTTGTCACATGCGTCACCCGATTGGTCCCCACACACTTGCTGTCCTCCCCAGAGTGTCATCTTTTGCCCACAGCTTATTCTAGCTCCTTGCAGACGGGTCTGGGAAACCCTGTGGGTAGGTACTGAGAACAGCAGAGTCCCCAGCCTCTCGCAGCCTCCCCCACTGACACCCCAGGGCTTACAGCAGGAAAAGGATGGAAGTGATGATTTTCATTTCTTCAGCACTACCAGGAGCTTCTTCTTTGGCTTAACATGTTGACTCGAGTATAATAAATACTTAGCGTTGACTGTTCATATCTTCCAACAAAAAGTTGCAGGTGGGCAATACTTTTCAGTGATTGCTTATAGCTATTCCGTCTAATATTCCCATGGGCTCCATGGCTCTGTTGTGGGATAGATGGCCCCGATATCAAATATTAATATTAACTATTAGCCTCTTGGCAATGGCTTTGTCATCCCCTTCCAAGGGCATTTTCTCCCTGCTGCTCATACTTTGATTAGTATCAATTTCTGACTAATGATTCCACTTTGTAATTAACTGCCTTGCTACATAAAAGCAATACAAATTAATAAAACTCCTTTGTACTTAATTGTCGAGTTACTGTTTTTAACTTGGGGTTGCAAATCATGTTGGAAAATATACATTGTTATGCTTTTTATTGCCGGTGAATGGGGAAATTAAATTAATGGTTTAATTGATTGATTCCAGTTAGAGGCAGTAGCTGGTATTGGCTACTCTGGTCTGCAGCTCCATGGAAAACCCATCTCTGCATCTGACTGTGTCTATCACATTGTATTCCACACTCTAAGTGGACAAAAAGCTCACAACATGGTCTCCGCAATGGACGCGGGTTAGCCTAAGAATACTCACCCACATTCTTCAGCTATTGTGGACATCATTCTTCAGGACTAAAGAAGACAGAGGAGAAAACATTATAAAATGGCCTTTGCAGTCCAGGGAAGAGTCTGTGATTGTCCTGTGGGCCCTCATGACACTCAATGGAGGTTTAAGAAGTGTTGGTCCCTTCCTATCTGGTTGTGGCTGGAGCTTTCTGACCGTCGCCTTGATGAGCACTGTGGTGTCCGCTGAGGCCAGGCCATCCTGCTGCCTCCAGCTCTGCAACCCTGAAGCTTTCCTGCAGAGGTAAAGCCCTGCCTAGCAGTAGGGTTGGCATGGGAGACCCCCCACCAGGTCACCATTATCATACTTTCTGATTGGGCCTGGCTTAGTGTGTGTCCACTTCCGGAACCACCAGGTCACAAGTCTTCTGCCTCTCACCACTGCAGGCTCCCTGGGGCCACCATTTAGAGATGCCACCTGTCCCCGTCACTTCTTGCCAAGAGATGATAGACCAGTAGAACTGCAGCCGAAGCCCATGTGTGGAGCCTGCCTTCTATATCCCTCCTTACTCTGGTCTCAAGGGCCTCATCATGATTCTGTTTCGTTCCTCTTTCTGGAGGCCTCAGCCTCCTGACCAGACCCAGTGGCTCCTAACTCTCTCCAGACTTGCTCTGCGGGCTGTCACAGAAGTCTCTGCCTTCACGTAGCTTCTACTGCCCAGGGGGAGTGACGTACAAACTACTTTCCATGCTGTTCGGTCCACCCGAAGGTGCTCCTCCTTTACCCTTTCCTGGGTATCCCTTCTGGGGTCCAGATCCATTAGAACACATCCCACTGGCTCATTCACGATCTAGGCACTGTACAGACCTCAGCTCAGAGACAGGGGAAGCTGTCAGCTTGAAGCTCAGCCCAGCACTGGGACAAAATTGTGGCTGAAGAGCAACCCCTCAGCCACAATCAGACCTCATTCCCAAGGCATAATAATGGGTCAATGAGGCAGCATGAAGACGATGTCTGTTCTCCTTAAGAAATGGCAGCTGAAAAGGGTCTGTTCTCTCCCCAGCACTCCTGCAGGATCCAGGGCTAACCCAGGCTCTCATGGGAGCTGCACAGTGGCTCAGCTTCTGGACCTAACACCCCCACTTTCCAGCAGGTGCGGGCCTAGAAGCACTTCCAGAATAGTTCCCTACCACACTCTTGATTGCAGACAGGCCTCTGAGACACCAGCACCCAAATCTGTCCGGGCAGCTCCTTAAGGCCAGAGAACATCTCTCAGGGCCAGGTTCTCATCTTACAGAGCAAGCTTCTCCCTTCAAAACCAGAAGACTCTATAGATTCCACGTGCAGCAGACCAGGGGAAGCTACTCTGTGAAGCAACTGCTCACTGCGCCCCTCCTCTAGACTGAAACACACAGGCAAGTGGAAAGCTTCAGGAGGAAACAGAGCCAGACACGGGCTGCGCAATCCTTACTCCTTGTCCAATGTAATGTTGGACATTGGACATTGCACAGGAGTTCATTTCCATCTCTTCCCGAGGAGCAGCGTTCGGCTGGATCGCGATCTTACTCAGAGAACCATGACCTGTGTCACTGTGCTAGAAAATGCTTGTTAGGCTAGAAGTCTGTTGCAAAATACCATGTTTGTCAGAGTCCGAGGTAACTATAGAATTCACCTATAGACATCTCTCTGTGGGTGCTGGCACCACACAGCAAGACCCTTGGGGATTCATGGACCACAGAGGAGGGGCCGGAAGTGTTTGGACATGGATACCCCCACTTCCTGCGGCTCAGCCCCTGCAGACGCCACACAGTAGCAGGCGGCCATGTTCCTCCATCCGTCTATCTCCCCCAAGCCGTGCTCAGCTTCCCTTGCTGTTACCGCTAAGCAGCTGCTGTGCTGAGCACGTTCCAAGGACCAGGCACCGTGGCGGAGTTTCACACACAGATACTTCGGCTCACCTAATTCTCTCAAAAGTCCTGGAAGATTTGTATAATTACAGCTGCTTTACAGATGAGAAAATTGGGGCTCACCATGTCAGTCAGGTAAGGGAGTCAAGTCCTCAAGCCAATGGGCAGAACAGGGATGATGCCTGTTTAATACGTGAGTGCTTGCTGGTTGCGGCTGGCCCTGGATCTTCGGAGCCCAGCCTGCAGGACCGGGTGTGTCTTCACAGCAGGAGAGTGACACACTGGTCACTTTGTCTCCGGGGGTTTGGCCATGTGTTTCACCCTCCATGTAGGATTAAGGCCAACCTGTGATGTTCCTCTACTGGTGGCAACAGCCGCTCCAGGAGCAGCCCTCACCGCACCAGACCTTGGGCCACATCATGGTCTCTAGTTTCTCCAACCAAGGAAAATCCAAAGTGGGGCAAGCCAGCCTACAGATCTCACTGATCACCAGGTCTAATGTGAAACGATTGTGCTTTGCAAAGGACAGCATCGTACAGTTCCCAGGCTCCTTGCAGAGAGTCCTCCACTAGGCCACCCTGCCCCGGCCCTGGTGGGCACAATGCAGCCGCAGCCCTCTTTCAATAAAACGGCAGGGGAGACACACATCGCTTGCAAAATGCAAGCTAAATATTTCAATCCAAAGCGTAAAATCTTTTTTATTATTCATTGCTGTGGATTATCCATGCTTCTGCTTCCTTTCGTGGCCATGATCAGTCAGGACATGTTCTGGTTTGGGATTATCTCTCCACTGTGTTTAAGACTATTTTTCAGACAAACATTTGGGCTATGGTCACCCTTTCCTGACCTAAACTAACACATGGCAAGGGATCATTCCTTCAGTATCAAAGGTAACCTGTTTGGAGAAATCTACCATGTTAACAGTAGAGATAAAATAAATATATTGTAAAGAATCCCTAGATCCATAGCACACAACGGTAAGCATGTGGATTTATTAGAGTGATTATAGTTATAACCATTTCAATGATGAGGTATATATGCATAACAGAAATGTTTTGACATATGCAGTAAATTGAAGAGGATCAAATATCTTTGGCTGGGCTGGGCACATAGCTCAGCAATCTAAGCATCTGCCTGAAAAGTGCGAAGACCAGGGTTTGATCCCTGGCACTGCATGCCGTGCTGGCCCTGGAACCCTAGGCGTACTGAGCCAGCCACTGAGGCTGGGCACAGTGGTCTGTGCCTATAATCCCAGTACTGGGGAGGCTTAGATAGGAAGATCGCAGTGATCCTGAGCTGCATAGCAAGACCCTGTACCAAATAAATAAATAAATATTTTTAAATATATTAAAAAAATATGTACTGGCTACCCTAGAGGCAGAGCCACAGACAGTCGTGCTATGGCTTCCTGAGGCTGCGGTGTCTGGCAGCATGAGCCAGAGCCCCTCAGAGAATCAAGAAGAGGAGGGAGGGCAGCCAGGGAGAATCAGGCTCACACCCTGACCTGATGGGCACAGCTGAGGAGCGGCTCAGCCGGCAAGCAGAGGGCGGTCACTGCTCACACGGGGGGGCTCTGGGACTCGTGGAGGGTCTGCTGGTGGGCCGTGCCAGAGGTCCCAGAGCTCAGAGGGCCAGGGGCTGGCCAGTGCCTTCTCTGATCTCATCCAACGAGTCTCTTGCCCCGGAGATCCTATAGGAGGTCACCCCAAGTGCCTGGGCTGAGACTGTGGATTATGAAGGCTCAGGGTCTGTCTATAGCACGGGAGGTAAAGAGGAGAGTGACAGCCACCCTGTGACGGTCCTCAGGGCCCAGCCTGCTGTGTGTCGGCCACCTGGAAGGGCATGGTTATATTCGGGGTTTCCTTCCCAGTGCCTCTTTGCTCCTTCTGTCCCCCCACTCTATTCCCCCAACCTTTAAGGGTCCATTTCCTTCTGGGTTTTTTTTTTTTTTCCTACATTTGCAAGAATGACTCCATGTTGTTGTAACACAGTGATAAAGACATAGGTGCTCAGTACAAAGAGGTCAGTCCTAGGAATCGCATGCCCAGGAGGTGGTGGCATCTCGGGGCATCACAGCCTGGGCACACAGGACAGCAGCCTCTGCAGACGCTGCTCCTAGGGACACAGGATGCTAATGGAATGGGTACGCAGGCGCAGCACCACGCAGCTCAGTGGCCTGCGAGGTGAGAGAAACGGGGAGTTTTCTCAGGGCGAGACACAGATTAAGACCATTAGGCTACGAGTGCTGGATCAGACACAAGAAGCTAGATACCACGCGGCTGTTCTTCTCTAAGAAACGCAGAATGCTCATGAATTAAAGGAGAGATGGCGGGAATCGGAAGGTGGACACAGGGGCGTGGAGAATGAGTTCAGGAGAGAGCTGGGGTCTGAGAGAGCAGGGCGAGAAAGAGACCAAAATGGTCGTGATGCGTGGCACGTGGGAATGCATGCCCCAGAACGAATATCGCTACTCTGTATTGTAAACATACGCTAGCAAAATGAAGACGGCTGACGAGACAAGCCCTGAAAGCAAGGGCTTTGCTAGCTGGGCACTTGCCCTGGCCGCAGCCTAAGAGGGCAAGGGAAAGCGCTCACTCTTGAGTTGCCCTGTTGCAAAGGCTCCACCGGGGCATCACACTGATAGATAACAGGGCCTGAGTGGCTGCTGTCCCTGTGCTGTTGCCCAGCATGGTCTTAGGATAGAGCTGAGCTGAGCCCAGCCCTGCATTCCAAGGCAGAGCAACAGGGAGTGGCTCCAGCAGGAGCTGTCCCTCTGCAAGGGGCTGACCCTTCTCCTTCTGGGCCACAGCTCCTGCCCCCTGGGGATTTTCTTTCCTAGTCTGGCTCCTTTTGTTTAACCAGAGAATGGGCAGGTTCAGTGGCCAATTACCTAACATTCAGGATAGTATTACACTAGTTGGCAGCCCACTCAAGAGCTCAAATTTGGCACTTAACCTGAGGTGGCCCAGGCTATCACTGGACCTATGGACATTCAGGTTCTCTGTATGGGAGACCCCAGCTTCGCAGGACACAATCCTAGCAGTCACCACAGAGCCACAACACGGCTCTCCATAGCAGGGTGGATGGAGCAAGGGGCTTAGGGCTGCAGGAGTCCACAAGCAGAAACCTGGCCTCACCCCAAAGAGGGCAGACATCGTCCTGTGAAGAGAGGCCCACCTGAGGGCAGGGCTGGAGTCCAGAGTTGGCTGGGAGAAAGCGCTAGTTCTCATCTACTGAGGAGTTCCAGTGTGCAAGCTGGAAGTCCCTGGCCTTCCTGCTCCAAGACTACTGGCTAGCATCTGAGGCTGAGGGACAGTGACAGTCAGTAGCTGTGTGTACTTGCTGGTGGGAAGAGGACAGAGGGTGACACTTGATAATAATTTCCTTTGAACACAGAAATCTAACTCAAATCACCTTACCCTAGAGTTTAAGGGAAAAATAAACATAGATTCTGAAATTCTAAACCTCAGAAAGTTTTTGTTCCCTGTTTTAGAAAGTTTCTCACTCGTATATTCTCTGGTCAAACAAGGCAAAGGGAAGACAGCAAGTTCAAAACCAGAATCCAATTTTCATGAAAAAAAAAAAAAAAAATGCAGAACTCATTGCCACTGATGTGGGAAGCTATCCATCTAAACTAGCACTGATGATACCATACTCAGGGTATGTCCTTTAGGAGAACAGAAAGCAGAGACACGATGGAAAAGTTTGTTGACAATGGCAGTAAAAGAAGGACACACAGAAAACATATATATAAATTAAGATGAAAATAGGAAGCAAACGAAACAGCATACCTGTAAGTAATTCAGTGAGATTCATGAAAATGTAGTCCATTTATCACGGTTGGTAGAATGTTCTCCACTGAGTGACGGGATTAGGTAGGGTTACACTACAGTTGCAACTCTAAATCTGCTATAAAGTAAAGGTAGGATTAGTGTAATACCTAGTTCTTCAGGACCGGGCGCCTATGGCTTCATAAGCATGTAAGTCTCCCAAAAAGATCTGCAGAGTTTTATGTCAATTGGTAAAGTGTGCAGAAAGAATAGGTAACTTCAGAACAGACTTTAAATGTTATCAACCTTGACAACATGAAAATCACACACTTAGAAAAATCAAGAAGAAAAAGGAAGAGATTAGTAATACAGCACAGAAGTCAGTCAGCAAGATATACTACAAAAAGTTGAAGAATTAGATGGTCTTTATTTTTTTTATCTTTTATTGTTTTTGGCGGGACCAGAGTTCAAACTCATGACCTTGCACTGGCCAGGCAGGTACTTGTGCCACGGAGCTTATCTTCCTGGTCCCTTAGATGGTCTTTAATAAAAGAAATTGAGTGCAATGAAAAGCTTCTGTACGATGCTATGCATTTGAAAAACCTCAGCACCATACAGGATGGTAAACCCACTGTAACCTTCAGCCGTTACTAAGCAGGCATCATTACGGGTGGGTCAATGGCAGCAAAGGCACCACAGCCATTCAAGAGGCTCACAGCAGGAGAGAAGGTGGGTGGGTGGAGGTGGAGGATGGACAGGAACCTTGAACACCGTGCGCATTTTTTCTATTCCCTAAAACTGCTCTAGAAAATAATGTCTACTGGATTAAAAGTAAAGAATAGCCTGTTGGGAACCAAAAGTAAGGATGTGAAATCTTAAAACCGATCTAGGTTAAATAGAATTGTTATAGTTTGTGTCTAGGGGTCTTGCCCAAAGCCTCATGCAGTCAAGAGGCAACTTCTGGAATTTGCCATTGATTATTGTGGGAGTGGGTGCTGCACCTGCCCTGGGACAGGTGATTTGCATTCAATGTAAGGGAGGAAGGGAAGTGAGCTACCTGAGCAGCTGCTAGCTCCCTCCCTGTGCTCTTGTTCTCTGCCCACAACCATGAAAGGTTGCCCTCTACCATGTGCCTCTCTGCCTTGGAGCCAGCTGAGTATGGACTGAAACCTCCAGTAATTGTGAGCTACATCAACCTCTCCTTCCCTCATTTTGAGTGTCGGGTATTTGTCCCAGCAATGGGAGCAGAGTCACTAAGACAAGAACCAAAAATAAAACGGATCTGAGTTAAATGGAATCCATGGTGTGATCAAAATATATGGTAAATATTAAAATTTTAAAAATATATATTTCAGCAAGTACCACTTTACCATTGATCCCCTTCAAAATACTGTGCCTCGGTGTGAATTCATTCATCTGGTTCATGCCACTTAGTAGAAGGTGCGCTTTCCTGAGCATTTTGACAAGCTGTGATTAAAAAAAAAAAAAAGAAAAAGAAAAAGATGGCGGATGCAGCTACCCAGTGCCATCTGTAGAAAGCCAGGGCCAGAAAGACCTGACACTGTGTCCTTGCCCATTCCATGCCCTGGCCCTGGCACGGTGGGACTTCAGACTCTTCTCCAGAGTCACACGGACCATGGAAGGTCAATGCTTTCCAATCAGTGCAGACCCCGCAGCAGCCACAGTAGCACAGCTGGAGACGCTCACGGAGGAGGAGGACATCCAGGGCTGCAGTGGAAGGTGTCGACAATGACGCGACCAGCGTATTCAAAGAAAAAGCCGCCATGAGGTCTTAGATACTCTTCTCCCGTTGCTGGGACAATATACCTGACACCCAAAATGAAGGAAGGAAGGCTTACCCAGCAAAACTGCCCTCTCTCCAAGGCAGAGAAGCACATGGCAGAGAGCAACCTGTCATGGCAGCAGGCAGGGAGCAAGAGCTGGGACAGAGCTCGCAGCTGCTCAGGCAGCTCACTTCTCTTCCTTCCTTACACTGAAATGCAAATCACCTGGGGCCCGGCGGGATGGCTCAGTGGTCTAAAGCGCCTGCTTGGGAAAGCTGAGGCAGCTGCAGGGACCGCAGTTCGATCCCTGGCACCACATGCTGCACCAGCCCTGCCCTCAGGACAGGCTGAGCCAGCCATAAAAATAAATAAATAAACAAAAGTTCTGAAACAAGAAAAAAAATGAAATAAAATAAATGCAAATCACCTGCCCCAAGGGAGGGGCAGCACCCACGCCCACAAGTTCCAAAAGCCACCCCATGACTGCATGAGGCTTTAGGGGGACACCTAGACACACACCCTAACACATGACAATGTGCCCTTTAGTGTAATTTTTTTTCTTTACATTGGAGCATTCAGTGTATTGGTGTTTCATACCTTATCACTGAACCAAGGCCACAGATGATAAAGAGCCACCAACACACAGCCTGGCTGAATCACGCCGACGCATGAAACTCACCCCTAATCATGTTCTAGAATGCAAAGGAAATAGCACAAGGGTCAGACGTGTGGCCATGGAGAACGCCAAGGAGACAAGGCCCCTAGAGATTCACGCAGGCCTGGTGGCAAAGTGCCCCGGGCGATGCCCAGAAGAGTCGCTCTGGAAGCCTTGAGCTTCTACCACAAATCGAATCCCAGGGGGTCCTCTATAGTCTCCCCTTTGAAATTTGGGCACCTACATCATTGCTTTTACGCCCTAAGCTTGACGGCCTGAGCTCCAGGGTCTCCTATTTCCACCCCCACCCCCCACCCCCGGTCTCTGATAACTGCCAGTACTTGCTCCCAATAGGGTCCCTGTTCCCAGGTGGGTCTGTATCACAGCTTCCCCGGGGTCCAGAGAGTACAGTGTCACTTTCCGCCCTATCACCCAGCAAATATGCCCTCTCTCCTTTCCCCTGCCCAGGTCCCTAAAGCCAGGAGGCCCCCACTGGTGGCCACAGGGCTGAACTGGGTCAGTTGCCGCCCTCAGAATTCTGTGGCAGTGACAGTGTTAGGGTCCCACGTGTCCTCCAGGCATCCTGTGAAGATTGGACGTCCCAAGTCAGGTGTGCACAGCGGCTCCGCAGTTAGAGTTCCCAGCCTGCTGAGCACAGGGTGGGCGGGGCCACGCCTTGTTGGTCTGGGGGTGTGGCCTCCTCTAGAACTCAGGTCCAGTAGGGACCCCATATTGGACGAGAGTCCGCTTTCTATTTTAATTACAGGATTCAGCCCTCGTTTCTGCCATTTTTCCAGCCACTCACAGATGTTCCTTTACTAGCACTAAACAACTTGCTCCCCACAACGATACAAGGGATTTCAATATTTTTAGAAGGAAAGCTCACAAAACGCACAGGACCTAAGTGGTAAAGAAACGGAAGAGGAAGCAGAAGCAGGGAAAGGCCAGACTGGCCCCCAAGGAAGCCACAGAGCACATCTGGAGATGCCAAACGCCAGCCGCCACGTCGCCCTGCTAGCAGGGGAGCCGTCAGGAGTCTCAGTGGCCCGAGCGTTCGTCCTCCAGCAAGCATGCTGACAGCATTCAGGCTGCCCGGCTCTCTAATGAGCAGCTCTGGGAGAGCACACCGAGGACTCTTGATCATCTACACTTTGCCTGCGGTGCTTTTAATCAGCGCTAAGAAGTTGCTG
Source organism: Myocastor coypus (assembly GCA_004027025.1). Classification (NCBI taxonomy): domain Eukaryota; kingdom Metazoa; phylum Chordata; class Mammalia; order Rodentia; family Myocastoridae; genus Myocastor; species Myocastor coypus. Next base: position 3,265 of record PVJA010017802.1, on the reverse strand, counting down.
GTAAAACTGACACTAATTACCCATCCCTCAGAAAACCGGGTATCTGGTTTACTGCAGCCCTGCGCGGATCAGGCCGTAAACAATTGTTGCTTCCATCTGTTCAGAAAGAAGTTGCTTCTCCAAGGTCGGATAAGGTGTGGGAGCTTGCAGGAGCCTGAGAGAGGAAAGGAAGGCAGGGAGGGCGGGAGGGCGGGTGGGGGAGCCACGCAGGAGGGGTGGAGGGCAGGCGGCTGGGGGAGGGTGGGAGAGGGACTGAAGGGAGGGCGGGATAGAGCATTTCACACAGGAGGGTTCTTGGATGTCCAGGAGAAACAGTCAACAGCAACGCCCAGGCTGCATGGTGGCATCTTGCACCCGCACCGCCCCCACCCCTCCACAGAGCAGGTCTCACACCTCCAGGCAGCGCGGCCACCTGCAGCCTGCCTATGAAGGTGCCAGGCCCCTGGGATCCTGCTCAGGAAGCCCCTGAGGGCTCCATCTGGCCTCCTCACCCCTCACTCTGTCAGGGGCTATCTCCATTACACCCCTGTCTTCACATCCTAGACTTAATCTTTGGAATACAGCAGTGGCAGGGTACCCTGCCCCCTGCCCTCTTGGCTGCAGAGAGCCCTGCACCACCTGCCCAGTGGCAAAGCCTGAGCGAGTGCCCACCACATACTCTGGGCACTTAGAGGCTCCAGGGCAGTAGATGCTGCCAAGTCTCCTCCTGCCTGCCCGGTGCAAGGGTGCCAAGGTAAAGAGGGGGCTGGAAGCCACCCCGGAGCTGCATGACACCCTGCTCCCTATCACTGCACTCATAAGCCAGAAGCATCTTCCGATTTGCCCTCCATTTCCACGGAAACCCCAAAGCATCCTAGTGAGCAGTGACATCTGGAACCCTCAACCACTAAGCAAGGTAAAGAGCAAATTCCTTGCCAGACACTCAAGTCCTTCCATGGGACCCCAGAAAAAGGTGGGAAGGACACCAGTACGAAATAGGAAACTAGGAATGGGGAGACAGAAACAGGCCAGGGGGCGACAGGGGTGGGCTGAGGGGGCTGCCAGATCCTGAGAACTGGTTTCTCCTTTGCTCTCGCTGCTGTGCACCCCCGAGACACCAGAGCCTCCCTCCCCCAGGGATCCCCTCTGCCATTCGAGCTGGCTAGGCTGGGTTTCTACCACTTCAAACCAAACAAGTCCTCTCCTGTTTTCAAAATCAGATTTAATGGTAGTTGTTTTCAAAGAATTGTAGCTGAGATTCTCAGGGATGCAAAACGTGGCTGGTGCTTTCCCTGGCACCCTGCCGCTAACTCCAAGTCCCAGCGTGGAGGGCCCACTTGGGTAGAGACACAGAGTTCCGTGGCATGCATTATTTCCACGTAAATAGCAGCCCCGAATCACTTGGAAGCCTGGGGGCAAAGAAGCATCTGATCTGATCTCTGAGGAACCGCTTCATCTGCGTCGCCTCACCCTGTTCATTCGTAGCAAGGCCATTGCCCCGGGTACAAAGGCCAGGCTTTGGCCGCCAGTAGTGAAGCCGTGCTCCGGCTGGTAGCTCCGGGAGAGGGAGCCGTGGTGGCGTCCTTCTCTCCTCTGCTACCTTGTCAGTCTGGAGCGTCTTGCTCTCCCACACCCGATGTTGCCGGGAGTAGGCAAGGCAAGATTAATGGGCTCATATCTCAACACGGTCTGAGAGCCCTGAGATGAAGTGTGGTGCATAAATACAATATGTTGCTCTGCATGTTGGGAACTCTCAGAAGGAGGACCGGTCTGGGGGGTGCGTTCTGCCTCCTCCCCTGAGGTGGGGGTGCTCTTACCTCCCCTCCACCTCTGGGAGAGGAGACGGGGGTGTGGGGTGCGGGGAGAGGGACCTGAGCCCTCTCTGGAGACCCAGGTGGGCCCAGGAACCTGCATCGCTGCCTCTGGCCCTGCGCCAGACCACTGGGAGCCACGGGGGATGATTTATTCCTCTGTTCGCATTATATCCACACATAAAGTGTGGCCCTGTGGCCACAGACCACTGCCAAAATTTGTCTGATTGCTTTAAAATTTTGTATTTATAGCAATGAAGCGCTAGCAGAGTGCCATTTGCGATGGCATATTGAATATCTTTGTAATTAACAATACCAAGCCAGGGAGACCAGCTTCCTCCACATTCTTTAATTAACTGGAACAGTTCAAGGACGAATCAGCGATGGTTTCTCTATCAGAACGTAGGGGTTGCAGAATATCTTCCTTCCTGGCGGTATGTGTGGGTTTTGAAAATGCAAGGACCTATCAGAACACATTTCTGCCTTAATAGTCTTTATCCCAAGCAAGAAAGATTAGCACATGGCCTACATTAAATATTTTGAATAAAAAAGAAAACTTTCATTTAATATGAAAATAAAGTAGGAATTCTAATGGGGTAAATGATAACGTTGATTTGATCTGCTGTGAGTCACAAGGGTTCAGAGAGCCAGAGGACAAGAAAAATTCTGGTCCTGGTCGGCAAGATAGCTCCGCACACTAAGCACCTGCTTGGGCAAGTGCAGGGCCTGGGGGCTCCATCTTAAAGACCACGTGCCGAGCCGGCCCAGCCTCTAGGTGCACAGAGCTGGCAACGGAGTCTGGGAGTGCTGGCGCGCGCTGTAATGCCAGCACCGGGGAGGCTGAAAACAGGAGGATCACTACAAGTCTGAGCTGGGTAATAACACCTCATCTTGTACCTCATATATTTAAAAAATAAAAGTAAAAAATAAAGGCTGGCCAAATAGCGCAGCGGATTAAAGCACCTACAAGCCTACAAGCAGGTGCAGGGGCCAGAGATGCGATCCCCGGGGCGCGCTGAGACTGCAGTGGAGACTGGGTGTGGTGGCTTGTGCCTATAACCCCAGCTCTTGGGAGGCTATAAACAGATGGATCACTATGAATCTGATCTAGTAGTGAGACCCTGAACACCCTGGAGACCCTTCCCTAAGATAGTAAATAGTTAATTACATTTAAGAAAAAAATTCTGGTCCCAGCTCTCCTCTGAAATTTTCCTAGAGTCAAGCCTCGCCTCTGAGTCCCCAGGCTGGAGGCCTCTGCGTAGCACCTTGAAGCCTCCCAAATCATTCAAGCATTTCAAAGCAAACGTGCACACGCGCCTTTCTGTCTGCCGAGCTGTGATCCACTCCTTTGTGCACACCGGGTGCTGCCTCCCCAGCAGCCCCAGGGAGCACCCACCAGGCTGGAGTCCGATGCCACATTTCCACCTCAGAGCTGCCTGGCTCACCCCCAGTGCCCTGTGGCCCGGATCACTGAC
>PVJA010017801.1:0-40994 GCA_004027025.1 Myocastor coypus | reverse complement strand
TCCATTTATATATGAAGTCTTCAAACTTATCATTCTTTATGGATGAGTAGTATTCCATTGTATAAAAATACCACATTTTTTAAACCATTCTTCAAATGATGGGCATTTTGGTTGTTTCCAAGATTTGGCTATTACAAATTGGGCTGCTATAAACATAGGTGCACAGATATCGCTATGGTATGAAGTTTTCAGTTCTTCTAGGAAAATTCCCAGTAGGGGATAGCTGGATTGAATGGAACTTCCAATTCTAGTTTTGTAAGGATCCTCCACACTGCTTTCCATAATGGTTGCACCAATCTGCATTCCCACCAACAGTGGAGAATAAAGTTTTTAAAAATGTTTTTAAAAATGTATTTAGGACAGGGTCTACAGGGTTTCACTACACAGATGAGACTCGTAGTGATTCTCCTGTTTTCAGCCTCCTGAATGCCAGTATTACAGGCATGTGCCACCATGCCCAGTATCCATGAGGTCTAAGTGCACCCCTGGGTCAGGCCAGCACAATCCGGATCAAACCCCAGCTGCTGCACTCTGGCTAAACAGGCGTGTTAGTCTGCTGATTTTTTTTTTTTTTTTTTTTTTTGGTCTTTTAAGAATTTTTTATTTTATTTATTTATTTTCTTGTTTCAGAACCTTTATTTGTTTATTCACTCATTTTTATGGCCGGCTCAGCCTGCCCCAAGGGCAGGGCTGGTGCAGCATGTGGTGCCGGGGATCGAACCGCGGTCCCCGAAGCCGCCCAAGCTTTCCCAAGCAGGCGCTTTAGACCACTGAGCCATCCCGCCGGGCCCCCTTTTTTGTCTTTTTGAGACAGGGTCTCGCTATGCAGTTCAGGCTTGCCTTGAGCTCATTTTTGTAGCCCAGGCTGGTTTCGAACTCACACTGATCCTCCTGCCTGCATACTATATTTCATTTATTTGATCCCCTGTTGGTGGATATTTCAGTTGGTTCTAATTTGGGACTAGTATAAATAAAGCTGCTTTGAAAATTTATGTGCTGGCCATCTATTTTTACTTCTCACAGAGAAAGTAGCTGGTCTAGAACTGCTGAAGCACGTATAAGTGCGGATTCTGCTTCACCACAAATGGCGAGAAAGTTCTCCACGTGGTCGCGTTACCTTCTGGTCCCTCCAGCCACATATGCAGAGCTCAGCTGACCCACGTTCTCGCCAGTGCTCACTGTCAACCTTTTTAACGTCAGACATTCTTGCGGGTGCATGATATGACTCACTGTGGATTTAATTTTTATTATCTGGTATTAAGAATCTGTTCTTGTGTCTTGTAAAATATATAATCCAACTTTGGGTTTAAGGAACTCTGTGCATACCTGGAGCCAGAATGGTAGTGAATGCATCAACCCAAGAAAGGGAGAAATGGGGACAGAGCAATTTTTAAAAAGTGGAAAAGGGGCTGGGGAGATAGCTCAGTGGTGCAAGTGCCTGCCTGACAACTGTGAGGTCCTGAGTTTGATCCCCAGTTCCGAGAAAGAAAAAAGAAAAAAAGAGGTAGAAAGGAAAACAGGAACAATAATGTTCATTTTAAGTATTTTTCTTTGTTTGTTTCTTCTTCTTCTTTTTTTTTTTTCAGTACCAGGGATCAAACTCAGGACCTTGCACTTACCAAGCAGGTGCTTATGCCGCTGAGCTATATCTCTGGCCCTTAGCCTTTTATGTTTGAAACACTACAAGGCATTTTCTTTAAGAAAGTTGTGTTCTGGAGCCTGTGAATGGGTGATATATAGCTAGGTTATGTTTCAAGACATATAGGCCAGCGTAACAGTGCCCAATGTCACTAAAAGAAGAATAGAATGAAAAAATGGGTTTCAGCCGTGATTTCAAACTGTAAACAAAACCTATTAGAAATTAAATCAGTGAATCTCGAACAGTATTTGTACAAAATGAAATAGACTAGGAAGGCATGTGACAGGCATCAAGGTTACGAGTCATTTAGTGATACTTTTTGTTTTATGCATACATTGTGTACTGACTTAAAGTGTAAAATAGCTCTTTGACTTTGGATGATACTACAAGATAATTTTGGAAGAAAAGAGACCACAGATGTCCTCCCCAGTGTTATCCTACAATAGCAAAGCATGCTGATCAGAGACACGTATTCATTTTGGTCTGGCTTCAAGCCTTAGCTTCTTTTTGTTAGCTGACAATCTTTGTAGCAGAAGATGTGCCCACCCCCATCCTATATACTTCAGTCTGGTAGTCACGCAAGTAATAGTTCCAGCTATAGTCCCTGTTACTTTTGTTTTTTAGTTGCAATTATGTATATCATTATGTATATCATAAGAACCAAACCCCAGTTCACAAGCCATTCTGCTTCTGTACTTCCTGCTTGCTCGTCCCATATAAGCCCTAGACCACCAGAGATTGAGGACTGGTATTTTGAGAATGATCCCAGTCAGGGCCTCTTGATGTAAATAAATCTGCCTCTAAAACTTAGGTGTCATTCTAGTGCTTTTATTTATAGCTGCATCTTGTGGAAACTCTCTGACTTTCTTTAAGTATAGCTTGAGAGTAATGGTAACAGTTCCACCAAGGTCTACTATTGCTGGAATTTCCTTGGCGCACCATGGAGCCCAACACCCGCTCCCTCCCCCACTCCAGAAATGACCTGGCATGAAGCTCTCAGCAGAGCCAGTGTCTGTGCTGGACTTCCCTCTGCTGGGCTGCCTGGTGTAAAACTAAGCTTCGATCCCCAGAGAATTAAGTGGATTCATGCTTGTAAAGCACTCTCTGTAGTGCCCAGGATAGGCTAAGATGTTGTCACTCCTGGCTGCTACTCTTGTAACAGAAGAAACTAAATCTCATTAGGCTGTAGACTAAAGAAAGTGTTTAGGGCCTACCATTAAGAAGTGTGTTCGTAAAAACAGCTCAAAGATCTATTGTTGACAAGTAAAATGTGGTATATCTACATAAAAAAAGATATTCAATCATCTAAAAGTGAAGAACTGATACATGCTGCAAAGTGGATGCATCGATTCAAGTAGAGGAGGCTGGGCACAAAAGAACTCATTCTGAATATACAAAATATTCAAAATAGGTGAATTAATAAAGATAAGCAGGAGATTAGAGATGACGAGGGAAAGGAGACTGAGAAGATGCAGAGAGACTGCCTAATGGCTATAGGTTTCCTTTTCCCTTTGGTTCAATGAAAATATTCTGAAGCTAGACAGTAGCCATGGTTATACAACACTATGAGTATGCTAAATACCACTACATCATAACATTTTAGGAACCGTCAGCCAAATAGCTCAGCAGACTAAACTGCCTGCTCAGGCAGAGGGTAGCAGCTGGGGTTTCATATCCAAGTGTTATGCCAGCCCTTCCCCCCAGGGCACACTGAAATGGTGACTGAGATTGGGCATTGTGGCGAGTGCCTGTAATCCCAGCTCTTGGAGGGCTGAAACTAGGAGAATCACTACAAGTCCAATCTATGTAGTAAGACCCTATAGACCCTGCAGACGCTGCAGACCTTGTATTGATTATATTTTTTTAAAAAATTAAGGAACTGAAATGTTAGATTTTATGTGTATATCACTGCTTTTTAAAAACATTTTATTCATATTAAAGGTGCTTTGTAGTTCTTTGTCTTCTAAGCTGTCAAAATAAAAGCATGCTTGGGAGCATAGTGAAAAGATTATCTCAATAGGTGGTAGAGCTGAAGGCAGGATTTCCTGAGAATGGGTGGGGATGAGAATGTTTGGAGGAGGAAAGAGGCCAGAAGATGGAAAAAAGACCAAGAAAAGAGGACACATTTCTCCTAGGCAGAAATCTTCGGTCAGTTCCTCCCCACCCCACCCCACCCAGGGAAATATTTCTGTATGTCTCTCAAGTTCTGAAGCCTTCTTAGGGACCGTTACCTGCTGGAAGGTTCTAGAATATCTGTTAAAAGGGCCCTGAGCTATAGGATGAATACAAGTAGACGTTTCTCCCCTCATTAGAGGTGGAGGGCGTATCATTGCTGTTCCTAAGAGAGAGAGAGAGAAAGAGAGAGAGAGAGAGAGAGAGAGAGAGAGAGAGAGAGAGAGAGAGAGAGAGAGAGATGGACTGGGGAAAAAATTATAACAATTTCTCCTGACATCCTCATGGGCAGGTGCTTGGTTTGGCTCCAGAGAGTTGAGAACTAAAGAATTCTTTATTATAAACTGAGCTAATCAGTGAATGGCATTTTTTTTTTTAAACTGGGGATTGAACTCAGGCTCTTGTGCTTGGCAGGCAAGCGCTTCTTCTACTGAGTTATCTCCCCAGCCCCTGTGAATGGCATTATTAGTATGAATAATTAGAGTCAATTTACTATTAAATTCACTATTCAGTAAAATAGTATTGTATGCGATCTGGAGCATGAGCTGATTTTTAAAAATACCTTCACTTGTCTTACAGTATTTGACTCTCCTATGACATATTTATTTTACTTGAGATAATTTGAATGTCACTTGAATTCTCAGAGGTGAGCTATAAAAGCACCCTTCTCTTAGATTCTTTTCTTCCTTGAAACATGCTTAGTTTTTCTTTTATAAATTTTGGCCTTATACTAAAAGACTAATTTTAAAAAATTCTATGACTACTAGATCCATAGGGAATAGGACATACAGTATTAGAACAACCATAGCTATAATTAATGATTCTCAGCCTAATGTGCTTTAAAACATTTTTCCAATGTTCACTAGTCAATAATACTTAAATATTATTGTCAGTCATTCATGCAAAAAAAAATTCTTGAGGACCAAGTAACAGGGACGGAAGACATAGAAATACATAAGATGCAATCTTCATTCTCAAAAACCAACAATACAGTAGAGGAAATATATGAAAAAATACAACTTTCTCTCACATTTGATGAGTTAAGCAAAACTCAATCAGCTCAGCCTAGGATCAAGGTCTTAATGAAAATATTCATGAAAGTTATCCAAAAATATTACCTTCTGTGGCTTTAAGATATTTTATTTATATATCCAGACCCAATGTAATCAAAGGTTACATTCATCTATTCATCTATCTTCAGTACCCCTCAGACTTTTTCTCAAATATTATTGATGGATTTTCATTTATGATGATGATGATGATGATGATTGAATCATTGCTTTTATTGACACACTCCAGCATCTTCCATTAACGTAAAGGAATCACAAAGGTTATAAAAATGTAACTGTTGCTCTTATTCTAGCAAATGTGTCAGGCCCAGAGTTTATAAGTGGGAATTGTTAATCACCTTCAAGAAGGGTGAAGATTACCTCAGGCGTCAGTAGTGTACCAGGGTCAGTCATGGGCGGAGCCTTACATGTCATGTGGTATGCAACATTTGTTTTTCTCAGTTAGTTACTCTGCCACTGACCTCTCTCTAAGTAACAGCTGAGACTCTCCAGGTCCAGGGCACTGATTTTGAAGACATCAGCAAGATGATAGGCAAACACAGCTTTACTTCTCCAGGGCTTCTAAGCAGGTAACACCACAGTCCAGGATCCCACTTCTCTTATTTTTTCTGTCAGGGTAAAGGCTTTTAAACATCATCCCAGTGGAACACTAAAGGAAAACATAATTAAGCTTTAAGGTTATTTAAACTCATCTTACTTGTTCATTTATTTATTCGTGCATCAATATATAATAAAACCTCCTGCAGAGCAGACCTAAGTGGTGGTGCTGAGAGAAAAACATACTATGCAGTTGGCTGATCTATGGAAGTGATGGCCGGGTAGGGGAGAATCGAGACAAGAAACAACACAAAGAAAGCAATAACCAATCAGAACTCAGAGCAAGGTGAGACTGGAACTGAATAGCAGGTAACAGGCACCTTCTATACGGTGGTATGACGGTTTGTGTCTAATGGTCCCCGCAAGCCTCATGCAGCATTAGGGTGGCTCCTAGAGTTTGTGATTAATTCATGACCCAGTGCGAGAATTATAGGTCTAAGCGCTGCACCTGCCCTGAGGCAGGTGGCCTGAATGTAATACAGGAGAGGGAAAGAGGCTGGCTCTGCTGCTCCTTCCTTTTCGCTCTTCTTGTTTTTGCTGTTTTCTGTGGCCATGAACTGCTGCCCTCCATGTGCCCCCACCCTGCCTCACAGCCGGCTGGGTTTGGACTGAAATCTCCACATTGAGCTAAGTAAGCCTTTCCTTCCTTAATTTTGGGTGTCAGGTATTTTGTTCCAGCAATGAGCAGTAACCTAGACAAGCGATATAGCACTTATGGCCGGGAAATTAAGCCCAGTGTCACTATTTGAGGCCTCAGCTCATTGGCTACAGCAGTGGAAATGCTATAAAGCAGGAGCTTCGCTGCCTGGCGAGACTTCTAAAAGCTTCAAAAAGAACACCGAATTGGTGGAGTAGTATTATCTTCCCCTCACTGGCTGTAGAACTTTAGAGCTTATGTCCTGTTAGGAGCTGTATGGCATCTCCTAGAATTTCTACATAGAAGCCTTCATCACAGTTACCTAAAATTTGGGATGCAGGAATTGGTTAGGTTAAAATGAGGCCACTGGGGAGACACTAATCCAGTGTGGCTGGCGTCCTAATCAGAAGAGGCAACTCAGATGAAGTGTGTGCCCACATAGACAGGTGACAAGGTGAGGACACAAGAAGGTGGCCACCTGCAGGCCCAAGAGAGGTGTGAGGAGAAATTAAACCTGCTAGCCCCTTGAACTTGGACCTCTCCACTCCAGATAAATAAAATAATTTTCTATCATTTGAGCCACTCAGTCAGCAGCCCTAGAAAATTCAACACTAGTCTGGGATCACTCACGTCAATATAAAGGATCTTGTGAACCATGCTCAGTCTAAGCCAACTAAATTAAAATATATGTAGGGGAGTAGCAAGATAACTTTAGTGGATTAAATCACCTGCTTGGGAAAGTTTAGGCAAGCACAACAACCATGGTTCGATCCCCAGCATCATATGCCATGCCTGTCCACCCTCAGGGTGGGCTGATTGGTGCGTGCCTGCAACCCCAGTACTAGGGAGACCAAAAGTAGGAGGATCGCCATGAGTCAGAGTTGTGTAGTGAGACCCTACGACGATCAAATACATTAATAAATAAATAGAATATATTTGACCTTGGTGAAGGTCAGTTTGTTAGTTTTACCAACGAGAAAGCTGGAATCCAAAGGAACCAATGTGTGGAGTGGGACCTACAGGCCAGGCTTTGCGCACAGAGCTCCAGCTCTTTTTCTTTTACTACCTCAGGGCCCTGAGGAATTGTTGCTGAGAGTGAGATCTCAACTCGGAGAACAGACTCAGAACAAAATTGATCAGGGACCGGGCACCAGGGTGGGGAACCAGCAGCCTGCGAGGTGTGGGTTTGCTGGTTCCTGAAGACCTCCAGGAAATCGGGCAAGGAGCTCCTGGTTCCTTCACCACCCTGGACTGTGCTCTTTGGTAATGTAGCACAGGCCTCTGAACTCATAACAATTCTAGAATAAGCCTCAAAATCTTTCCTGCTCTAAGAAAAGCCTGTTCTTATTTTATCTGTCAGGTAAAGAAAAATAATTGGCCACAAATGTTTATAATAATCATTCATATAATTAACTGATAAATTTCTTTTCTTTGAGTAAGCAATCAACTTTCTTTAGCCTTTTAGCAAAATCCATTTCTTGATTCTTTTATCAGCTTGGTTGTCTACCTTACTGCTGACCAGGGATAATAAAAATTGAATGTGTGGTTATTAAATATTTATATGAATAAATGAAAAATTGTTTTTCCTTCTGTTTCCTCCTACCTTCTCAGTTTTGAACTTCTGTGGTTTAAAAATTCTGCAAGAGAGCAGGACATGGTGGAGCAAGCCTACAATTCCAGCACTCAGGAGGCTGAGGCAGGACTGTTCAAGTCCAACTTGGGCTACAAAGTGAACTCAAGGCCAACCTGAACTGCATAGTGAGGTACTATCTTAAAAAGACCAAAAATAACCCAACCAAACAAAAAATATTCCGTAAGAAAGACTAAAAGAACTCTCTGGATATTTTTTCCATAAGAACATGCCATAGTAATATATGTGCACCCATGGCCATAACAACACAATTTGTCCTGGCTAAATCTTGGAAACAATCTAAATGCTCATCAATTGAGCAATACATAAAATATGTGGTATTTTTATGCAATGGAGTATTATTCAGCTATAAAAAAGATAAACTGGAGACTTTTATAGGTAAATGGATGCAACTAGAGGCTGTACTCATGGGTGAAATAAATCAGACTCATGTGTAAATATCATATTGTCTCCCTAGTATAGGAACCTGAAAGAGTAAATGAAATCTGAAAGGTACAATGGCTATAGTAAAAGAAAAAGAAACTGCTCAAAAGGAATGAACAATTGGCATAAGGGAAAGGAAAAAAAAGAAGGGGGTAAAATCATCATGTATATACATACACAGGATAGCTAAGGGCACTGTACCACTACTTTCCATTGGTGTTTTGAAGATAGTAGTTATGCTTAAAATTTTTATTTTGACCAACTTTCCATATTTTTTAATTTTTTTAATTTTTAATTTTATTCCTTTTGTTTCAGAACTTTTGTTTGTTTGTTTATTTATTTACTTTTATGGCTGGCTCAGCCTGCCCTGAGGGCAGGGCTGGCCCAGCATGTGGTGCTGGGGATCCAACCGTGGTCCCTGCAGCCGCCCAAGCTTTCCTAAGCAGGCGCTTTAGACCACTGAGCCATTCTGCTGGGCCCAACTTTCCGTGTTTATACCTGGTCATCCAAGCAACTACTTTGAAGATAGCAATGTGCAATATAACAACCATTGTTGAATATCTATTATCTTCTTTTTAAAAAAATTGTGTATCATTTCTAATGTTGTATCTATTATTTTTCTCCTCACTTGAAAATTAAAAAGGATAAAAGAACACAGACATTTACTCAGAGAAAATCAACCATGTAAAAGTTACTTTCTTTCTTTCTTTCTTTCTTTATTTATTTATTTGTCTTTTGGAGACAGGGTCTTGCTATGCAGTTGAGGCTGGCCTTGAGCTCACTTTTGTAGCCCAGGCTGGTCTCGAACTCACATAGATCCTCCTGCCTCAGCCTCCCGAGTGCTGGGATTACAGGCGTGCGCCACCATGCCCAGCTGAAAGTTACTTTATGAGAGACGCAGATACAGACATCACGTCACCATTGACACAGGACTACTAGTTTATGCTGACAGGGTCTCTAAAGCCTGCTCTGGTTCTCTAGATCCTGTGCTCACTTCCTGCCTTCTGACCACTTGTCCTTTTACCTTGGTCTTATTTTTTTTCAATCACCTTTCATTATAAAGCACTTTTCTCCCATTTAAGTTATAAGAAGTTATTGTCCTTCAGAATCTCACTTCTGATATTTATGTCGCTCTACCAAGAGTCTATGGATAGGGAAAAAGGATTCTTTAGGGGTTGGCTGGATCCCAGTCACATTGCAGCAGCTATGTTAATAAGCAAGAATCTAAAAGAGGTCATTCTGGACATACATTTAGCAGCTTATTGAAACATAAGCAGATCTAGTCACTCCTATGCTCACATGTGTGTGTGTGTATTGATGAAATCACACGACATTTAATGTGCATCTTGTCATAAGTGTCCATATATGGTTACTTAAATGTTAAAGTATATGACAATAACAAAGAGGAGGGAAGAGGAAGCAGAGACTATTTTCCAGGCAACCAGAGTTTACTTTCAAGGACAATGGAAAAAACTCGTCATGTTTGTAAGGAAGAAGTTCTTGCTTGTGGGGCCTTTTTGTGGGTCTTGAACTGCGTGAGACCTGACAGGTGCATCTATCCCCATGCTTTGCCCTTAGGACCAGGACAGCTGGTAGCTAATAAGTCCATCAGGCATCCATGCAGTCCACCTGCCTGGCTGCCTCTGTTACTAGCATTGATAAGCACAGGATTATAGGAGCTGGGCTATAGAATCTCAGAAGGGGTCTTAGAAACCCCTGCAACCAATGTTCCACTCAGATGGAATAGCTGTACTACCTTGTAAAGTTGTCCTGAAAAGGAAAGGGGTTGGTGCCTGCCAAGCACCTGGAGGAGCGTCTGATGCAGAATGAGGAGTTTGGGAGTGCTCACTAAACAACAGACCTCGGGCCTGGCAGGATGGCTCAGTGGTCTAAAACACCTACTTAGGAAAACTTGGGCAGCTGCAGGGACCGCGGCTCGATCCCCAGCACCACATGCTGCACCAGCCCTGCCCTCAGGGCTATACTAAATCCATGAGAAAAATAAATAAATAAAAAGAAAAGGAGGTGTTGGGATTCAAATTCAAAAGCCCAAGCTTCTTTTGTTCTTTCAACTAAGACATTGCAGTGTCCTTGACAAGCAGTCCTCTTTGGGCCGAAGCAGTTGCAAGTATGTACAGAGAACTCACCCTTCTGGGAGCAGGTCACCCCACATAGGGAAACAAGCACCATTATTTTTTTTAAAAAGGGAAGAGAAATTTGCCTGCTCTTGCCCTTCTCCTCACTGGTTAAGTGGAACAATTTATTTGTTCTTCCACTGCATGAGACTCCAGATACTTGCAAGCAGCTACCAAGAGAGATGTCAAACTTGGCATCTGGACTCCTCGTCAAGCTACTTGGGTGGCAGGTAAGCGATTAGTCTGCAATTTGGGTCAGCCCTGGCACCGCTTGCTTCCCAGAGGCTCAGGTACCACTCTGCAGCATGACTGGCCTGTGACCAAGGCGCTCGGGTACAACGGGCCAGGAAAAGGCAGAGTCCTGAGAAGACGCTTCCTGCCAGGACTGTGAGCTTTAATTATAATCAGCCATCAGCCAGCACCTAGGGACTTCCAGCTCAGTGACACCAGCGTCCACTGGAGGCAACAGAGCCAACTGCTGACTGGGCAGGAGGCAGCAGCATCATAGGCACTGGAGAATGCACAGAGGAAGGAGACCACGTGAACCCATGCTGGGGGCCATTAGGAGAGTGGGCATCGCCCGCAGCCCGACAGGTCGCATCCAGAACCAGCTCAAATAACCCCACGACCTCATGCAGGTTACTTCCTGTCTCTGCACCTTCTCCCCATCTCGTCTCTCTTTGGACAAGGAGTGCCACACAGTGGGACATGCACTAGGAATTGCTTTCGGTGATATAGTGAGATTTAGGGATTTAGGAAAGGGTGTTCCAGAAGTGCTTTGTAAATATTCCCTGTTATTATTTGAAAGTTTCCCATACCTGTAACTTCAGAGATTGTCTCGGGTGCTCTTCCTATGCTGCTGGATCAAAATACTCAACACCCAACATTAAGGAAGGAAGGAGAGGTTTATTTAGTTCAGAGTTGGTGGAGGATTTAGTCCATACTCAGCTGACTGGAAGGCAGAGTGGGACATGAAAGAGAGCAGCAGCTCAGGACAGTGGAAGACTGCAAAGAGCCAAGGGAGGGGCAGTAGCTGGGGCTTCTGGCAAGCCTCTCTCCCCTCCTTATAGTGTAAAGCAGATTACCAACCCCAAGGCAGGGCAGCATTTACATCCATAATATCTGCATTGAATCATGAATTAATCACAAATTCAGTTATGGTTTGTGTGTATTCCCCCCACACCCCCAAAACATCATGCAGTCACTGGGGCTCAGTTCTACAGTTTGTGGTTAATTCATTACCCAAGGCTGGGATTATGGCTGTGAGTGCTACACCCAGCCTGAAGCAGACAGCTTGAATGTAGCATGAGGGAGACAATTTGCTCTCCGTTGCCATAGCTGCTATTACGTCTCCCTTTTTGCTCTTGCTGTTTTGCTATCTTCCACTGTCACGATCTGCTGTCCTCTTCCATGCACCAGGCTGCCTTGGAGTCAGCAGAGTATGGACTGAAACCTCCAGTAATTGTGACCTAAATAAACCTTTCCTTCCTTCATTTTGTATGTTAGGTATTTACCCCAGCAACAAGAAAAGAGTAACTGAGACACTCTAGAAGCCACCCCACTGACTACGTGAGGCTTTGGGGGAATACCTAGACACAAAATATAACAGACATGTTTGGGCCATGCATTATTAACCCCATTTTATAGCTGGAAAAATTGAGGGCTCTAAGGTTTAATTAACTTGCTGAAGGTCATCAATCTAAAGAATACGAAGTGAGGAGACTCCGCACTCTGAGGCCGCCCTTCTCTCCCCGACAGCAATAATCAATAAGAAAGCTCAGAGCCCAGGAAAGTCAACCTGGCCAAGCCTGGGAGGGCATGTGGAGAACATAAGGGGGTGGAGCAGGTCAGTGTGCCGCTGGAATGTTCAGGGACTTGAAGTCTACCAGAAATCCCATTCCCTGGCCTCACTGAAATGGTTATAAAAGGATGACTTGAGGAATATGTCATATAGATAACCAGCAACTTGTCCCAAGAAGAAATATCTCCAAAGCTTCCACCTTCCTAACTCCTTCTTCGATGCAGGGAAGTGACCCACATTGTCTTGACTCTGTTACCTGCAGCTGTAGTACCTGCTGTTCCAGAGTCCTTGAATATGGCGTAGGACATTTTTTTCTGCAATCCGAGGAAGGTTAAAAGCAGATCTACTTAATAATTACACTGGAAAAAGCAACACACTACGTTATTAGATTATAAGCACATCTATCTTATTTATTGACAGGATATTAAGCTCTCCCCCTTGCACTTAACAGAGCATATTTTGTACACAAATATATATTGTTATAAATAATACAAAAACATTGCCTGAAAAAAGATTTTTAGTGCCTGACAGTAAGTGCCCAATAAATGTGGAAATCAAATGATGTTACTGGAAGGGCACCTTGGAAAATCAAAGTAGCCAATTTTGTAAATTTTTGAGCTAGTTTTTATATTTTTTTACTTTTTTTTTTTTTTTCTTGTTTCAGAACCTTTGTTTGTTCATTCACTCATTTCTATGGCCGGCTTAACCCACCCCGAGGGCAGGGCTGGTGCAGCATGTGGTGCCGGGGATTGAACCGCGGTCCCTGAAGCTGCCCAAGCTTCCCCAAGCAGGCGCTCCAGACCACTGAGCCATCCCGCCGGGCCCCTGAGCTAGTTGTTATAATTGCTATTTGTGTTAGACTTGATTTCTTTGGGTTGTAACTGTATAGGAAAAGTAAAGCTATCGATCACCTCTAACCCAAAACTAAGTAGTATATTTGACTACTGGTATTTAAAAGTGATGCAAGTGTGTGTGTGTGTGTGTGTGTGTGTGTGTGTGTGTGTGTTCATGTAAGAATGAACCTTGCCTTAGGACATAAAAGTTAGCACAGGCTTCATGTCAGTCCATTATTTTGGTGCACTTAAGTATTTATTTTATTCTGAGCTAGGAAGTAAATGGGTTAGTAAAAAAATTTTAGAAATAAAGAAAAAGAGTTAAGTACTTGCATTCCTCTGTTTGGAAGACTCACCCTTTATCATTTTTTTGTTTGTTTGTTTGTTTGTTTTTTGTGGTACCAGGGAGTGAACTCAGGACCTTGCACTTGCCAGGCAAGTGCTTATTCTGCTAAGCTATCTCCCCAATAATCTGTTTTCTTCCCTTTCTCTCTGCTTTTATTTCCCTCCTGCTTCCTGTTCCAGATATTCTTTTTTTTTTTTTAAATTAAATTGTATCTAGACTTTCATGTGTCCTGAATGATTTCTTTTTTTTTTAAAGAAATTTATTTATTTATTTATTTATTTATTTATTTATTTATTCTTGTTTCAGAACCTTTGTTTGTTTATTCACTCATTTTTATGGCCAGCTCAGGGCTGGCGCAGCATGCGGTGCCAGGGATCGAACCGCAGTCCCTGAAGCTGCCCAAGCTTTCCCAAGCAGGCGCTTTAGACCACTGAGCCATCCTGCCGGGCCCCCAGATATTCTTTTAAATCTATCACATGGACTCCATGGTATTTCTCAGCCTATCTGTGCAAGATAAGTGTTCCTGACAAAGCACTTCCAGTCATTCACATTATTAAACATTTTTCCAAGGAACTTCCTTGGCTCATTTATTTTTCACAGGTACCCCAAGTCTCCTTATTTCGCTTTCATCAGAGAAACATCTCCGCAGGTTACCTTCTGGTCCTGAGAGTTGCTAGACCTGTATAAACGACTTTAGATTAATGTGGGGAATCAAGGATGTGAAGTTGCAGTGGCTCCTTAGTGTCTTTAAATAGTGACACTTCAACCTCATCAAGGGCAGGGTTGGTGAAAATGAGCAGGACTCACTGGATGCTAAGTTGATCTGGCAGAAGTGGAAAATAAAACAATGGCTACTAGACTTTTTGAGATGTTGGAGGAAAGACAGTCATAATTGATAGTAATTAATTATATATTATAAAAGAGCTAGTAGAGAAGACAAAATGTTCCCAACACAAAGAAATGATAAATGCTTGGTGTGATACATAAACTAATCTACCCTCATCCGAGCACTGCACATTTTATTTTATTTTTTTGTCTTTTTGAGACAGGGTCTTGCTATGCCATTCAGGCTGGCCTTGAACTCACTTTTGTAGCCCAGGCTGGTCTCAAACTCACACTGATCCTCCTGCCTCAGCCTCCCAAGTGCTGGAATTACAGGCATGCGCCACCATGCCCGGCTACCAGCTACACATTTTATTTTGTTTACCATAAACATGTACCATTATATCAATTAAAATTCAAAATATATTGGGCCCGCCAGGATGGCTCAGTGGTCTAAAGCGCCTGCTTAGGAAAGCTTAGGTGGCTGCAGGGACCGCAGTTCGATCCCGGGCACCACATGCTGGGCCAGCCCTGCCCTCAGGGCAGGCTGAGCCAGCCATAAAAATACATAAATAAACAAACAAACCAAAGTTCTGAAACAAGAAAAAAAAAATATATTAATAGATAACTTAAAATAAGAAAGAAAGAAAGAAAGAAAGAAAGAAAGAAAGAAAGAAAGAAAGAAAGAAAAGGCTGAATAAAATAAAAGTGGCTTTTACTTTCTGGCTTTGCTACAAATGAAATATTATTTAAATAAATTACTTAAATAAATAAAACTTAAGTGCATTGGAAGCTCTATGCAAAAATATTTTAATATTTTACATATTTTCTACCTTAATGCAAGTTTGTTAGACATACTTTCGTTTTTGTTTGATTATCTGGAGTCATATTTCCTAGGCTTTGGGATTATCAAAGCATTCATCCATCCCTGCATCAGAGACTGTAGACGTCCAGGCGCGAGTCTAGCCACCTGCTAGATGTAGTAGATTATGTCTCCTACTTCAGGATTGCAAGATCAGCAGTCCCAGCTGCGACTGCCAACACAGGTTGCTTCTAATCACCAGCTGGTGAAGAATCTTGTCACTCAAGCCAGCTAAAATCCTGTCCAACGTAAGAGTACATCTGTTCATGAGGCATATTATTGAAGAGCATATGAGTTTAAGCTCCCTGATTTACAGCCACCTGTTTTATCTGTTTGATATTAAATTTGCCTCAGACTTTTTATTATTGTTTATGTATTGGTCAATGAGCACATTTAATTTTGGTTTTGGTGTTATTCCAAATTTGGTTTTGTGTTAGCTAATTAAGGTTGCAACCAAAGTGAGCCCCTGGTTATGATCTTAAGTGCTATACCTAAGCTTCTTCATATCTTTCAAAGAAGAATATTTTCACATTACAAGCTGTAATGGTGTAGAAGACCAAATTACAAAAAATTTCATGAACTAGAATTGAATTTCCAGGCCTCGAATATGAAATCCCCTAATTTAATGTCTGCACATGGTATATACTCAAACAATATTAATTCATGTCGTTTAAGATGTGCCCTTAGCCCCATCCTTAGAACTCATGTGACATTTTGTGCTAGAATTTATGATTCCTGTCTCTCATTCCTTGAAAATAAAATGACTTAGAGGCTGGAAGCATATGTAGCTCAGTAGTAGAATACTTGCCCATGTACCTGAGCCCCAGGGTCAAATCTCCGACACAGCAAACAAGTAAAAGTAAATAAATAGAATGGCTAAACCAAACATGCAAGCCAAGTATGTCAGCACACACCTGCAATCCAAGTTTTTGAGGTGGCTGAGATAAGAAAGTAGGAAGTTCAAGACTCATATGGACAACTTGACAAGACTTTACCTCAAAAGAAAGATTACAAAGGCTCAATAGGACATTCAAGGGCCTTTAGTGCAATTCCCAGCACCACAGAAAAACAAACCACATTACAACACACACACACACACACACACACACACTTTGAGTTACATCACTTTCAAATAATAAAACAGGGACAGGGCTGAAGTTTATGCCTGAAAAGACACTCAGGTAAAATTGCAAAAGGAATAATGTTTTCATTTTATTTATTTTATTGTTTTCATTTTATTTTTTTAATTTTTTTTCTTGTTTCAGAACTTTTGTTTGTTTGTTTATTTATGTATTTTTATGGCCAGCTCAGCCTGCCCTGAGGGCAGGGCTGGCCCAGCATGTGGTGCTGGGGATCGAACCGCAGTGCCTGCAGCCGCCTAAGCTTTCCTAAGCAGGCGCTTTAGACCACTGAGCCATCCTGCCGGGCCATATTGTTTTCATTTTAAAGAGAAAAAATAAAACAACTTCTAAACAAGATAACAGGAGAGTAACAATAATTAATATATTGCCTATTGTTATCTTTTGTCTAACCCATAGTAGCACAACCCTTTTTTTTCTTTTTCCTTTTTTATATTTAGTACAGGGTCTACAGGGGCTCGCTACACAGATCGGACACATAATGATCCTCCTATTTTCAGCCTCCCAAGGGCTGGGATCACAGGGGGCGACTCCACACCCAACACGCCGCGGGGGCGGGGCCAGCATGACATGAGGCGGATCAAAGCTGGTCCTAGTCTCTGCCCACGCAGGTGCTTTAACCTGCCAAGCTATCTAACCCTCAAACCTTTTTTTCAATGAAGTAAGAGAAACTAGCAGTGTAACTGTCTGAACTCTCTTGTGTGTATTTTTTTTTCTTTCCTTTACCCTCCCGTCTTTTCTCCTTTTCCCCCTCACCATTTCTCTTCCTTTTCTTATAGTGCAAGAAGAATAGTGAAGACTGAAAGCTTTTTTAAATGGTGCAGGGGCTGGGGAGATAGCTCCGAGGCACAAGTGCCTGCTGGGCAAGTGCAAGGTCATGAGTTCGAACACTGGACCCCCCCAAAAAATAAAAAAATAAAAATAAAAATAAATGGTGCAGATCTTGCTTTAGATTGATGGGGGACACCCACTTGGGAGCCCCCTCCTGTCTCCCTCTCTTGGACAGGAGCTTTCTTTCCCCTAATAAATATGTTCTGCTCATTAAAAAAAAAAAGAAAGAAAGAAAGAAAAGAAAGATTGAGCATACCTTATCTAGAATACTTGGGACCAGATGTGTTTCAGCTTGCGAAGTTTTTCAAATTTTTGAATATTTGCATAGGCTTCACTCATTGAGTACACCTAATCTGAAAAGTCTGAAATTCAAAACGTTCCAAAATCTCAGACTTCTAGTTTAATATCAGGTTATTGCATTCATATAGTCATTATGTTAATTATAAATCCCTGTCATAAAATTGCACAAAAACAGAACAACTGGATGAAAACTCCACACCTAATTTGAGTTACTATTTGTATTTAGGAATATTAAAATGGAATTTCTTTGAAAACATTCTATTTTAGACATTTTTCTCTCCCCAGTTAATCTTAAAATTCAAGACTTGGCGGTAGAAGCCTGGAGCAAGGGACTGAGCCAAAGTGATGCCAATTGTCAGCTCCATTCTGTTTTCTTTCTCATCTTGCAGAAAGGCCAGGTTCTAATCTTTGGATTTTTGTGGTTGTGCTTTGACAGCACACACTCCAGCTGTCCTTAGGAGTGTGCCAGGTCCCAGGGCTTTTCACTCACTGGAGCCATTCTCCCTTCCCCTTAGACTTTGGCATCCTCCACGTATTATTTGATAGCTAAAACAGACTACACTTGAAGAATTTCATATGTGGTTCCATCAGCATAATGCATATACTGCAGCGAAGGTGCATTTTTAAAGTGTCATCAGCAGGTGAGTGTTACCCAAGTCCCTAACTTGTGAGGACAGAGACAGTGATTTAGAAAGAAGAGACCAGAAAGAAGTCTTCATATGTGTACTTCACAAAGTAGATTGCACTTCATGAATTTAAATGTAGCAGGATATTCACTCTGCTGTCTCCCCATTACCAAGCAAGATGCTTGTTATAAAAAAGAAATATGCATGACTGTTGAGGATGTCGCCTTATTAGGGGCTGCGTTCCACGCTCTATAAAACACTTCACTGGGATGTTGTCACCTGAAAGATACACATAAACTTTCTCACCTACATTATTAGGCTGACGACATTCAAAATATGTCAACTCCACAAATATGCAAATAAATAGTTTAATGAGTCCTCCCACTTCTTAAATTTAATGTAGGAGTAAAATATAGGATCCCTGACTTCTATGGATGCTCCTTTTCCAGTAAGTGTTTAATATTTTTTTCTTTACCTAATCATTCCAGCATGGTTAATTTTAATAAGCAAAAGCTATGTGAAGAGCCAAGTAAGTTATATGTTTAATCTGAGACTATATGATTACCTTATGGGGTATTGTAGGAGTAAAAATTCCATGCTTATCAACCTGAAGATAGTCAGCAAACTTCTGTGGAGGGCCAGGCAGAGTGGGGAGGGGTGCGGGGTGCAGGGAAGGTGAGTATGCATGAGTCCTTTCTGACTGCTCCCGCTACTTTCCATGAGCTCTCGGTTCCAACTCTTCCAGGCTCTTGCAGGGCTTTCTCTGTCTCTTATCACTGGTCTCTCCTTCTTCCACTGGCTCCTTCTTGTCAGCCTGGAATTCTGCTGAAGTAGGCCCCAACGGGAAAGTCTTTTGTGTTTTCCTTCACAGTCCTATAAGGCCTACTCCTAAAGCCCCCTGTCTCTGAGCCTTCATGGTGGGTTGGCTTCCCTGCCTGAGCCTGGCCTGATAAAACAGCCCCACTCACTCATTTCTGTCAATGTGCAGTTCACCCCAATAAAAGCTGTGTTCATTTTCCATTCCGCTATTGAAGCAGGGGCCAAACCGCTCAGCGGACTAAAGCACCTGCTTAGACAGAGCGCAGCACTGATCCTCCGTGTGCATGCCGGCCCCACCCTCAGGGCACTCTGAGACTGGGATTGAGATTGGGCTCCGTGGTGGCCTCCTGTAATACCAGTGCTTGGGAGGCTGAATACTGGCAGAACACTACGAGTTCCATCCGCATACTGAGACCCTGTAGACCCTTACTAAAAATAAAATAAATAATAAAAAAATTATGGGCTAGTACTCACTTCAGCAGCACATGTACTAAAATTGGAACAATACAAAGATTAGCATGGCCCCTGCTCAAGGATGACACACAAATTTGTGAAGTGTTCCATATGAAAGAAGAAAGAAAGAAAGAAAGAAAGAAAGAAAGAAAGAAAGAAAGAAAGAAAGAAAAAGAAGAAGAATTAGAAGAAGAAGATGAAGAAGAATTACAAGAAGAAGAAGAAGAAGAAGAAGAAGAAGAGAAAGAAAGAAAGAAAGAAAGAAAGAAAGAAAGGAAGGAAGGAAGAAGGTAGCTTGGCTGGAGATAGCCTGGTGGTCTAAAGCACCTGTTAGGCAAGGCCTCAGGACTGCAGTTCAATCCCAAGCAACACATACTGTGCCAGCCCTACCCCTAAGGTGGGCTGATCCAGGGGCCACACATACAAAAAAAAAAACTTTAAAAAAAATAATAACTTTAGGGAGCCAGGGAAATAGCTCAGTAGAATAAGTGCTTGCTTGGCAAACACAAGTTCCTGAGTTTGATTCCTGGTACCACCCAAAAACACCACAAACAAACAAAAACCTCGATGCCAGGCTCCTCTTTGTCAGGATAGTCACAGAGTGAAGAGTACCTATGCTTTGCCTACAAACTAAAACCCACAGCATGGTCAGGATCTCCTACAAGTTAACTTTGTGGATCATTTCCCACATTCGCTCTGCATCGACTGCTCTCTTCTGCTAGCTGGACCTACTCATGGTCCTTGGTACTCTGGCATTTATTCACTCTACAGGTCCTTAACTCCAGTTCTTATCTTCCTTCTAGTAAGACCCACTTGTGAACCATTTATTCAAAATGAATACACCCTGAAGAAGCGACTTTCTACCTCTTTTACAAAGGCTTTTGTGTCCCAGCTAGGATGACAGCTGCTTTAACTGAGCACCTTGTGGTTAGGGCCTTCCTTTCTATCACATGTGCCACAATATTCATTCTGAAATGCCCTTTCTACTTCCATAAAGATAAAACTATAATACAGAGTTTCTCTTTTCATAGGCCTTAATTATCAATTTGAAGAGACATATATTTTTGAAATGAGATTGTAAACCAAATTAAATGTTTTATTTACATGATTTTTTTTTTTTTTGAACTGGAAATCTAACTCATGACTTTGTGCTTGTCAGGCAGGTGCCATGTCACTGGGCTATAGCCCCCGCCCGACATGCAGCTTTATAATTCCATTTACAGCTCCTTATAGGAATTCAATTGTGTCCCTTTATCTCGGATCAGAGCTGAGGTCTCCACTCATGTAGCAACACAGAGGGATGGAAAGGGAGTGCATATTTCCTACCTCGGAGAAGAGCCAGCAGAAGGAGCACAGTAAGTGCCCACATATCATTTGCTAAATACCTTTCTGTACTCAGGAACTCAGACTCCTCGATGAAGAGCTAATCCAGGGGAAATAGAAGACACCCTGCAGCACCCTCTTCCAGAAAGTAAGGAACTGATCTTACTTTCAAACAGAAATATCAAACAAATGTGAGCATAGTCTTTAAGAGGCTTTTCAATTTAGCTAAATCAATGTTTCAACATAATAATGATAGCAATAATACTTATGAATAAAATAGGACTGTATGAATTCATACTAATGTACAACAAAAGCTGAGAAGGAAAGATCTACCTCATAAAGCAACTCATAATTATACAAGGATCCGTGAAAATTTTATTTTATTTTATTTTTTAATTTTTTTTTTTTTTTTTTTTGGTTGGACCAGGGTTCAAACTCACAACCTTGCACCTGCCAGGCAGGCACTTGTGCCACGGAGCTATCTCCCTGGCCCCCTGTGAAAATTTTAAAAACACTATCTGGCAAACATAGTGGAAAACAGTCATGGCAATGGAACAGAATAGTGGGTTCAGGAACAACTTAAACACATTTGGGGTTTTTGATCTTTGATGAAGGAGTCAAATTGGAGGAAAGACTGCCTCTTTAAAAAAAATGTATTTGGTACAAGGTTTCACTATGCAGCTCAGACTCATAGCAATCCTCCTGTTTTCGGCCTCCCCAGCTCTGGGACTGCAGGCACATGCCACTATACCTGGTCGCGGTAGCTGGCTCAGTGCGCCTGGAGGTGGGGCCAGAGCAGCATGTGGCACAGGGGATAGAACCCCAGACCCTGCGCTTGCCTAAGCATGCACTTAGTCCCCTGGACTATTCCACTGACACTGAAAGACAGCCTCTTTAATAAATGGTGTTGGGGAAACTGCCTGCCCACACGGAGAAAATCAAATCCAGACCCATATTGCTCAGCACACGCTAAGCTAAAAATAAATCAAGGACAAAATGTTTAAAAAGACACACTTGAGGCAAGCGGCCAGGGTGCTGGGCTTCTCGTTTTCATCGTGTAGACAGCTCTCCCACCAAGATGGCCAACGTACCTGAAACCCAAAGGACTTTCTGCAAGAAGCGTGGCAAGCATCGGCCTCACAAAGTGACCCAGTATGAGAAGGACAAGGATTCTCCGTCTGCTCAAGGAAAGTGGCACTAGGGTCAGAAGCAGAGCGGCTACAGGGGGCAGAGGGAACCGTACTTCCGGAGTAAAGCTAAAATGACGAAGAAGACTGTGCTGAGGCTTGAGCGTGTGGAACCCAACTGCAGATGGAGGCGAACGTTGGCCATTAGGAGATGCAAGGGGCGAGCACTCCGAACTGGGAGGAGACACGATGAGAAAGGGCCCGGTGATCCAGTGCCAGCCTCGTGCCTAACTGTAAGGCAAAATGTTGAAGCTATAGGAAGATTAGCTATAGGGAAATAAATGCAGTAGTAACAACACACACACACACACACACACACACACACACACACACATACAAAAAAAAGACACTTAACCTGCTGGAACACAAACAGATGAAACTCAAAGTTAGAAGTGTAGACAACCCTTTCTGAAAAAAAACCTTGTTTGCACAGAAAATAGTGCCAAGAACCAGCAAAAGGGATCATATTAAACTAAAAAGCTTCTGCACAGCAAAGGAAAGGACCTACAGAGTGAAAAGACCACTTGCAGAACAGGGTAAAACATTTGCGAGCTATACCTCACATAGGAGACTCATAGCTAAAAATTTTAAAGAACTCAAAAAACTAGACCCTGAAATTAAGACCCTATTAAAAATGGGCACGTGAAATGAATAGGCACCTCATGGAAATACAAATGACCAATAAATAAATTTACCAATGGCATTGGAAAAATGCAAATTAACAACACTGAGATTCCATTTTAGCCCAGAAACAATGGCTATCATCAAGGTATCAAAAAAGGAAAAGAAGCCGGGCGTGGTGGCTCACGCCTGTAATCCCAGCACTCGGGAGGCTGAGGCAGGAGGATTGGTGCGAGTTCAAGACCAGCCTGGGCTACAAAAGTGAGCTCAAGGCCAGCCTCAACTGCATAGCAAGACCCTGTCTCAAAAAAAGACAAAAAAAAAAAAAAAAAGGAAAAGAATTCTTCTACTCCTAGTTCTGGGGAGGCTGAGACAAGAGGATCAGTACAAATCCAAGCTGTATAGCAAGACCCTGCACCAAATGCATGCATGCATACATACATACATACATACATAGAATCCCTTTGTAAACCAGTATGGCGATTCCTCAAAACCTCAGAAATTCCACTGGATCCCGCTATCACCCTTTGAAGTCTCTTCCCCAAAGAGTTAAGGACATCATATTATAGCAATACACATAGCTCTGTGCTTAGAGCAGCATGGTTCACCATAGCTGAGCCTTGAGGCGGCCCATATGTCCACCAAGGGATAAATGGATAAAGAAAACATGGCACTTATACACAATGGAGTACTGCTCTGCCGCAAAGAGGAAGACGGGTGTGCCTTGTTTAGGTTAAGTGAAATAAATCAGGCACACAAGCTTAAGTATCATGTTTTCTCTTAGAGGGGAAACCTAAGATATCCATCAAGAACAAAATAAAACACAGACAACAGGCAGTCAGGAGACAGATCTTTCTCAAAGTGAAAGAGGGTCAAGGGCTGGGGAAGGCCGAGAAAGGGGACAGAAAGAGAATTGAGATGGGTTATATACTTGTTCCAACTCCATGCCAGGAATATAAATACTATGCACTGCAGACATGCACTGATAAAATATGTAACAGGAGTGCCTGATTCTGGCAGGAATTGTCAATGATCCGGGCTTGGCACAATGTTGACTCAGGAGGCTGAGACAGGAGGATCGCTGTGAGGCCAGTCAGGGCTGTGTAGTGAGGTCAAGGCCAGGCTGAAATACAAAGGGAGACCTTGTCTCAGAGAGAGAGAGGGAGAGAGAGACAGAGACAGAGAGAGAGACAGAGAGACAGAGATAGAGACAGAAGAAAAAATAAAAGAATCATGCAAATGGTAGAGGGTAAAAGCTTAAGGAGGAAATGCATAGCTAATGCATCTCCCTGTAAAATGACTGTTACCTTTAAAATAATGTATAAAACACATTTACCAGACTGAGGAGATAGCTCAGCAGTCTAAGCACCTGCCTGGCAAGTGCAAGGATCTAGGTTTGATCTCTGGTATCACATGCCATGCCAACCCCAGAACCAGGCATGGTGGTGCATGCCTGTAATCCCAGCCCTGGGGAAACAGAAAGAAGGATCACTACGAGTCTGAACTGTATAGCTAGACCTTGTATCAAATAAATAAATAAATATTTTTAAAAAACACTACTTAACTTTACAGTGTAGAAACCTGGCTACACATCATCTCACCACATGATAAAAATGGCCACCTTTACTAGGACACTATCAGAACCACACAGACTACAGCATCGCTTCTGGGGTGTTTCTGCTGCAGGGATCAAATGGTGACTCTAAGCCAGAGGGACCAGCACACAGCCCCTGCTGAAGGCCAGTCTACACAGTAACTACCCTCAACTCAGAGGGGAAAGAACACACTTATGAAACACAAGGACAAGCAGATGGACAGCAGCCAGCCTGCAGCGCACAGTCCCACTCTTGAAAGCACTATCGTCCCAGTTCTGCAGCTCAGTCCCAGAAAGCCAGGAGCCTGAACCAACCATCTTGGGAATATTGAAAACAGAAACACTGCCCACTGCTAGGATTCAGAGCCCCCAGCCAGGGAGTAATTAGCAGCAGATCATGACAAGAGTCCCCAGAAAAATAAGCCTAAGGACATAGGACAACTAAATGCAACTGGGATCCTGGGTTTGATCCTGGAGCTACAAAGGGTACTAATGGGTCCATCTGAGGCGCCCGAATGAGCTCTGGGCATTAGAGGGCGGGATGTATGGGTGCTGTATCCCCAGTTTTGATGACTGCACTATAAGGACATAGGGCAGCATGAGACCTTAGAATATGCACATACACTGAAGAGTTAAGGATAATGAGACTTCATATTGCATACAGCTCATTCTCAAACAGTAGAAAACTGTATATGTAAGTATATATGGAGAGAGAGAATGAAAGGCAAATATGGCTATCTTAGCTACTCTTCTCTCATTGCTGGAACAAATACCTGACACTCCAAACGGGGGAAGGGAAGATTTATTTAGCTCACAGTTACTGGAAGTTTCAGTCCATACTCTACAGAGTGGCACATGGTACAGACAAACTTTCATGGTGGCAAGCAAAGAGGAGGAGCACAGAGGAGGAGCAGCAGCAGCTCAAGCAGCTAACTTCTCTTCCTTCCCTACACTGAAGGGCAAATCACCTGCCCCAGGGGAGGTGCAGCACCCACACCCACAATAATCAATCACAAACTCCAGAAGCCACCCTAAGACTGCATGAGGCTTTGGAGGGACACCTATACACAAACCTTAACAATGGCCCATTGCTAATATCACACTAGGGAGTTGGGGCTAGAAGGGTCTACAGGAGTTCTTTTTGCTGTTGTCACTTTCCTACAAATTTGAAATTATTTCAAAAAATTATTTCCAGCTGGGTGTGGTGGCACATGCCTGTAATCCCAGCACTTGGGAGGCTGAGGTAGGAGGATCAGTGTGAGTTCGAGACCAGCCTGGGCTACAAAAGTGAGCCCAAGGCCAGCCTGAACTGCATAGTAAGACCCTGCCTCAAAAAAAAAAAAAAAAAAAAAAATTAAGGAGTCACATTTTTATGTATTTAGTACAGAGTCTCATATGCAGATTGGAGGACAGTGATCCTCCTGTTTTCAGCCTCCCAAGTGCTGGGATTGTAAGAACACTCCACCACACTCAGTCTCAATCACTATCTCAGCATGCCCTGGGGGTGGGGCCAGCATACCAACTGAGGATCAAACCCATGCCCCTGTGCTGCCGAAGCGAACACTTTAGTCCGCTGAGCTATCTGGCTGGTGCTAAGAAGTCACATTTTAATTAAATTCTTTTAAGTCTGTCTGTGGTTCTCTTCCTTTTTTAAAAAAGCACAGCCTCTTTGCTGCTTAACAAAGTTAAAAAAGACAGTGAAGAGGGCAATAGTAAATTTAGTATTTGTTTCAGTATTATGGAACTGAGTGCCGCATCTTCAGACTTCTGTCCCCTCCACAGTGCCCCTGCATCTTCAGGAGAGTGGGAAACCCTGTCTTCTACATCTCTGTCCTCAGAAACCCAAGGATATGAACTACTGCAAGAATGTTACTTTACTGCCGGGCATGGTGGCGCATGCCTGTAATCCCAGCACTTGGGAGGCTGAGGCAGGAGGATTGGTGTGAGTTCGAGACCAGCCTGGGCTACAAAAGTGAGCTCAAGGCCAGCGTGAACTGCACAGTGAGACCCTGTCTCAAAAAGAAAAAAGAAAAAAAAAAAAAGAATGTTACTTTACTGTCGTTACAAATGGTAAAGATACAGACACAGCTAGTGGGAGAGGCTTTTTTAAATGGCAAAATAAAACAAAATTGCATAACCAAATAATGAAAAGAGCAATAGTATTCACACTGTGGATAGTAATTGTCAAAATAGTTACTCAGAGTACCAGATATAACCAAAAGGATTCTTACAAAAAAGAAGCAGACTGAAAACAAAACTTTCTTCTCAAGGAACTAAGATAAATAAAGAATATAAATATATTTTAAAGGAAATATTTTTGTTCCCTGGTTTTTTGTTATTGTTGTTTGTTTTTTAAGAGAGAATCTCACTCTGTGGCTCAGAGTGTCCTTGAGCTTACTGTATAGTCCAAACTGGCCTCGAGCTAGCAGTAATCCTCTTGCCTCCGCCTTCTAAGTGCTGAGAATACAGGTATGTGCCACCAGGCGTGGCCCTCTGGTGGTTCTTCTTGTTTTTTTGCGGAACTAGGGTTCAAATTCACAGCCTTGCACTTGCCAGGCAGGCACTTGTATCACAGAGTTATCTCCCCTGACCCTCTCGTGGTTTTATAATGATCAAAAATACGTAGAATAGAAAAACGATAGACTAGACATTAGAAACAATACACAATTCCACAATAAAAAAGAAACCAAAATGATTGGCATTCAACAGTGGTTGTCACACTGCGCAAAGTAGTGGCCCAGGCCACCAGATACAAGCATGTTTTGAACCTCTATTACATTTTTAAACAACTTAATCAAAAATAATGAACAGAGGGGCTAGGGAGATAGTTCCAAGGCACAAGTGCCTGCCTGGCAAGTACAAGGTGGTGAGTTTGAACCCCAGTCCTGCAAAAATAAAATAAAATAAAATAAAAATAATGAACAGAGATAGCAAGAGCAAGCTTTGCTTGCCCATTATTCCTCCCTTGAGCTGCCTCCCTTTGCTCCTTCTGCCTGTTCTCTCCCTCTCTTCCTCCCTTCCTTTCTTCCTCTGCTAAGGAATCCCTGTGTCCACACTGAATCTCCCCCACACAGACTCAGTGTTCCTTGAGACTTGTACCTTCTTCCTTCTCCTAACCCCTACTTGCACTGTACCTTTTTACATGGATGATTGGTTTGCTGAATGAGACAGTACAGTTCACTGTCAATGCTGAAAAGGACAGTGAGTCCCTTGGGGACAACAATCTGAATTGTCATAGTTGATCCAAGAGCCCGAATGCAGCCAAGTCTTCATGAAGATGCCATGTCGATCCGATGAAACTAGAGGTCGTCCCTGCCTTTTGCATTTCCGCAAAGTGTTGCCTCTGGCTTCACTGAGCAACGATTTTCACTTGGGTTGTTCAGATCTATGGAATGCATTTTAAAGGGCCTGACATTTTAAAGGACACCCCTGTGCTTCTTTTTAAATGATGACTAATAATTCCAATCAGGAGATTCTATGCCTGTTTACTCATTATCAAGTAAGAACCATCTCTTCCTGAAATTCTAAAAGCAAAGAAAGTTCAGAGCTAACTGTGAACAGTGAACAGGTTCTGCTACAGGGTAGTGCAGTGGTAGAGAACCACCGAGTCCTCAGAGCTCGGCAGAGCTGCTGTCCTGGATGCAGCTCCTCTGATTCCATCAGATTTCCCCAGCCTATGCGCCTGGCAAGTGGACCATCTGGCAACTGTGGCCTTGACTGAGGGTGATGCTGTTAGCAAAAGACACTACTTACACTAACAAATTATGAGCCACTTTGAACTCTCGCATAGAGGAGGGCTTGGATTTTGGTTTGTTTGTTTGTTTGTGAGACAGGTTCTTGCTGTCCTACTTGACTGGGCTCTACCTGCTGGGCTCCAGCGACCTGCCTTCCATAAGCTCCTGGGTAGCTAGCACCAGAGGTGTATCCCACCATGCTCCAGTGTATGTGTACACATGTGTGTATTTGTGTGTAAGACCAACTTATTTTTTTCAACCTACAAAGCCAAATGTAATCTGCATTTTGGTGACTACTTACTGATCCTATATAAAAAAAATGCTTTTGCAAGTGGATCTCCTCATAAATGCTGCTTAGGAGTGAGAAGCACAAACTCAGCCCACCATCTTTCTTCTCTTGCACCCTATGTTCTCTTCTACCAAGTAAAAGTAGTGGTTGATTCAAATAAGCCAACTGGTGGTGCTCACCTGTGACACCAGCACTCTGGGGATTAAGGCAGGAGGGTCACTGTGAGTTCAAGACCAGCCTGGGCTACAAAGTGAGTTCAAGGCCAGCCTGAACTGTACAGGGAAACCCTATCTCAAAAAGACAAAAACGTTTCTAACGCTTTTCTTTATTGCTATTTTGTATTATTTATTTATTTATTTATTTATTTTTTCTTGTTTCAGAATCTTTATTTGTTTAGTCACTCATTTTTATGGCCGGCTCAGCCTGCCCCAAGGGCAGGGCTGGCGCAGCATGTGGTGCCAAGGATCGAACCGCCGTCCCTGAAGCCGCCCAAGCTTTTCCAAGCAGGCGCTTTAGACCACTGAGCCATCCCACCAGGCCCCACTATTTTGTATTCTTTTTTTTTTTTTTTTTTGTCTTTTTGAGACAGGGTCTCGCTATGCAGTTGAGGCTGGTCCTGCGCTCACTTTTGTAGCCCAGGCTGGTCTCGAACTCGCACCAACCCTCCTGCCTCAGCCTCCCAAGTGCTGGGATTACAGGCGTGAGCCACCAGGCCCGGCTTATTTTGTATTCTTTAAAAATAAAAATAAAAAGGACCCGGCAGGATGGCTCAGTGGTCTAAAGCACCTGCTTAGGAAAGCTTAGGCAACCGCAGGGGACCGCGGTTGGATCCCCGGCACCACATGCTGTGCCAGCCCTGCCCTCAGGGCAGGCTGAGCCGGCCATAAAAATAAATAAACAAACAAAAGTTCTGAAACAAGAAAAAAAAAATGTTATTCAGTACTGAAAAGAACGAAAGTACTAATGCAGGCTGCAACATGGGTGGACCTTGGAAATATGCGAAGCAAAAGAAGGCAGACGTGCAAGGACGTGGGGTGTATGAGTCTGTTTTCATGAGGTACACAGAATAATAAAATCCACAGAGGCAAAAATTAGATTCATGGGGCCCGGCGGGATGGCTCACGGGTCTAAAGCACCTGCTTGGGAAAGCTTGGGCGGCATCAAGGACCGCGGTTCGATCCCCGGCACCACATGCTGCGCCAGCCCTGCCCTCGGGACGGGCTGAGCCAGCCATAAAAATGAGTGAATAAACAAAGGTTCTGAAACAAGAAAAAATAAATAAATAAATAAAATTTAAAAAAAAAAAAAAAAGACATTAAAAAAAAAAAAAAATTAGATTCATGATTTCCAGAAGTCAAGAGGAAGAAACACTGGGAACAATGAATATATTCTAAAGTTGCACAGCAGTCATGGTTGTATAGCTCTGTGGATACACCAAAACTCTTTAAAGGATACAACTTAGAGGGGTGTAGGGAGGGGAAAGGAATGGGAAAAAGAAGAAGCAAGAGAAATCCCTGTGACGAAATGTGATCATTCTGAACATCTAAAGTGCACAAAATTAACTAAAAAATAAAACCCGAGAAGTGATGTATTTTGTTATTTGTATGATATCTCAATAAATGTGCCTTTAAAAGTAAAAAAAAAAAAAAAAAAAAGGCAAAAAAACATACAACCTATCAGCCAACAACTGAAGTCCATGATTTAGGTATAATTCATGCATAGTCAAGCCAACAAATTTTATATTATTATTATTATTTTATATTATTTCAATTAGATTAAATGAGTATTAAGCAGAAAGAGATAAATCCAGGCATGTTAGGATTTATCCTGGAAAATACCAATATTTGTAGCCTCAAAACTTTCCTTTTTTAAATATTTATATAGATTAGTGATTTTTTGTGAATACAATGTATATTAAACTGTTCCTTGATAGAAACAAAAATAGTAAAAATTGTGGATAAGCACTTTAGTGCACCCTAGGGTTTAATTTTAAATGTTTAATCGGATGTTTTTAGACAGATTTAAATGTCTACTGTTTTCTAAATTTCCTATATTAAAATTGTTCCTGTCACCTATTTGTACCTGGCTATGCATAGCAGCTATTTAAAGTGCCTTTTAATTACATACTGTCCATCAAAATCTTGGCACGGTGGACTGTGTTTAGTCCCAGGGAAGACACCAGTCTTTAATTACCGTTGCATTGTTTTTAATTCCGCTTCCAGAGGACAGTGGCATCTGGAGTGACAAGATGAAAAGCAGTCTTGCATCTCACATCTTACACTCACAGCGTAAACTGCACAGGACACAATGGTAATCAGACGACATTGTTTCAAACCTGCACCTAACGGTACTGGGAGACGGGACTCCTAATGGAGAGAATTAATCAGAGGCTCTTTTGATATTCATGGAAGAGGAGATAATCTGGGTGCAGAGTGACACCTTTTTGAGAAGCCCAGCTTCTGGCTGTGCAGCCCATTCCCATGCGATTTCTTCCTAACAAGCCAGAAAGCTGCTTTAATCTTTAAACAGGAAGCCTCGTGCTTTCAGTATCAAGGTAGGCAAGTTCTCCTACCAAGGTTCAAACGCAGATAACAATAAGAACCCAGCTGCTCCTGTCAGGCGGATGTCAGGGCTGAAATCACTTTTCACTTGATTGAGCCATTTTGTCCTCTGAATCGCTTTGCTCTGTTCAGCCGAATTTCCTCCAGCCCCTAATCAGGAGTCGCGCACTGCATGCTTCCCCAGTGGATTCTTGTCAGAAGTCCCAGCCCTGGCACAATAGACATGTTACTTAATATCAAAACTTCATGTGGTCTGGGGAAAACCAGGAAGCTTTTCTAGACGATACTCGGGCTCACCTGTCCCCGTGCTGCCTCCGTAGCCCTGCCGCTTCTAAGTGCTACTCAAGGAGGATGCCCATTCTGACCAGACACAGCCCAGCCTCCAGAGACAGGACTTGCTCTTGGTCTGAAGATGCTGCAGGTCCTGAAGACATTTGTAGTGCAGCTGGATAGTCTGAGAAGCCGGCCTATACAGGGTCCTGCAGAAAACACACTAAGTGAAAATAAAGCAAGAGGAACTATCATCTCCCCATGTAAAAGTACGCTAGATAAAGGCTAAGCAGATAGGAAGGAAAACCAAATACATACATGGCTCTGCAGACCACTGGCCTCTAATGCTTTACAGATGTATAATACCATATTTGAAAGACGGTATGGTTAGCAGTTTAGGGTGTAAACCAAATTTTAGGAACTCCTCAAACTCAGGCTCAGGTAGTTCGAGTCACCTTATGTCACTTTACTTCGGTGTTTATATTAGTTTGTGTGGCTGCTATACCAGACGGTTGTACACTGTGACTTAAGAGTAGGCTATCCTTTTATGGATCTGGAGGCTGGAAGTTCACCATCAAGGTTTTGGTAGGGCTACGGTTACTCCAAGAGGCTCCTGCTGAGAACCTGTGCCTTGCCGTTTCAGCGCTGGTGGCTGCCAGCGACTCTTGGCTGTGTCTGCATCACTCCGAGCTTATGACCATCTGTCTTCTGCTCTTCTGTGGGTTGGGTCTCTTAGACACTCATTGTTATAAAAGAGTAGGAGATGACTCTTAATTCCCATTGGATAAATCAGGCTACTCTCCCCACCCAAAGATACTGAATTTAATCCTGGCTGCAAAGTACTTTTGTGCCACGTAAGATAACATGCACTGGCTCCAAAGATTGGAACGTGGAGGTCTTGTGAGAGAATTTGAGTCATCCTACTGCAGTTACTGACTGGCAAGACATGACGCTACATCAGCGGAAGTAGGGGCAGGCTCAGAGAAGAGTAGAGCAGTGCATTCCAGCTCCGCCTCAGGGAGACCCCAGTGTCCTGCAACCTTCCCTGATGAACTGCCAAGTAAGAAAGAGGACTTAGTTTCCAATCAGATAATTGAGCCATGCATAAAAATTTTTCATACTACTTTAAATTTTCCTTTTGAAGAACTATTTAAGCTAGGGGTCAGGGAGATAGCTCTGTGGCACAAGTGCCTGCCTGGCAAGTGCAAGGTTGTGAGGTTGAACCCGGGTCCCGCAAAAAAAAAAGAAAAAAAAGAACTATTTAAGTTTGACTTGCTTAATTCAAACGAACATGCCACATAAACTACAAAACCATGGGTATCATGTACATGTAAAAGTACTTGAAAAACTGTACATTGTTTCACCATCTTTTTGGTTACTTACTGCCATGAGAGCATAGCTAATTGTGTGGGGCTTTTACCACCTCTGAAAGGGCTGGAGTAGAAGTTGGTGGCATTTGAATGTTTTAGGTACAATTTGTAAGACCTCATCGGTTTCTGTCATGACTTTAACTTTAATCCAATATGACCTAAATCACCCGGCTTGCTAGCCTGTGCCAACCAAATATACCAGATAATTATGCAGTATTGAACTTTTCTTTGGTTGGGTACACACATTTAACTTATCTTATCAGGAGAAGTATAGGGACACAATTGGGCAAGGTAGACACAGCAGCTCTAGCCCTGAATTTAACAGTGCATACATAATGAGAAAAGTGATACGGGAAAAATAAAAGCAAGGGTCCAAAAACCCTTGTCAATAACCTGGGGCAGGCCCAGCAGGATGGCTCAGTGGTCTAAAGCGCCTGCTTGGGAAAGCTTGGGCGGCTTCAGAGACTGCAGTTCGATCCCCGGCACCACATGCTGTGCCAGCCCTGCCCTCGGGGTGGGCTGAACCAGCCATAAAAATGAGTGAATAAACAAAGGTTCTGAAATAAGAAAAAAATAAATAAATTAAAAAAAAAAAAAAAACCTGGTGCAACACAGAAAGTGTTTCGTCTCAAAGCCTAATTTCTTGGCTTGACCCACCCTGAGCTTCTTACTGGTAAAATCTGCATTTTGTTCATGTTGAATACATTCATATAGCAACACGTCCAATAATAATGACATCCCTTAGCTGCTAATTGATTGTGAAATACTTTAAGAGCTTTATGACAGAGGAAGGTACAATTAGTTATTATTAGATCATGCAATTCATTAACCTTAAAGGGCACACAAAGCCTCAATGGCAACTGTTCCTACATATTGCCTGTGAGGAAATAGACTTGTCAGGCCACTGTGCTCTGCCATTAGCAAGGTCACCTCACTAGAAGGGAATTTGCATATACTGTCACAATATGAAGTCTCACATAAGAGTTGGGAGCAGAGACATTTGGATGTTAATTTAGAGGGAATGCCCCACCTAAAATATAATTTAGCGATCATATCTAGTAACCAAGACTCAAATATATATGATTTTTCACTATCTTATCATAGGGTAGAAAGCAAAATGGAAGCTATGAGTGTGATACGGCTAGAGTTTCATAAAAAAATATATGCCTGTATAGAAAAAACATGATTCAAAGGTTAGCTTAAAGAGAAATGCTTAAAAAAGAGAGAGAAATGCTTACATGAGCCTTACAAATATTCTTTTCTGACTTCCAATGAGATGACAGAGTTGTAAACAGCAGAAAAAGAGCCTCTCCAAGGTTTGGTGTCCAGACACTGGCATGCAGCAATCTGAGGAACAGAAGAAGGACAGAAGCACACCCCAGAACCCAGGAAGGATCTGAAGTGAGAACTGAAGCCCACAAGGAGGGCAAAGAGTGAGGCTTCAGTGAAGAAGGAGGTGGCACGCACTGCCTTCTCCCTAGGCCCACTGCATGGGAGAGGCAGCTACTGGCAAGCTCGGGGGCCTCCATGGTGACCTGCACCAGTGGAGCAGAGCAGGGGATGCAGTGGTCTGCAGAAGCATGTGAGTCACTTGGGTGCTGGGGTCCCATAGAAGAAGGCCATTGGCTGGTAGAGAGGGGCTGACATGGAGCCGCCTGGGCTGAGGACCATGAGCCGCTGTGGGTCAGCTCCAGCAGCAGGGTGGGAGCTGAGTTTAAGTTAGCAGGTCAGGGAGCAGACAGAAAGACAAACTAGACAAACAAACAAAAAAAAACCCTCAATGATAAAATATCTAAACTGAACCAAACTTTGAAACAAATGGACTTAATGAATGTCTGCAGAGTGTTCCTCCTCACATCAGAATGCACATTCTTCGTAACTGCGCGTAGGAGGTTCTCCAAGACAGACCACATACTAGCTTAAGTAAATGCAAAGGCATTGAAATTATCTCATGCATATTATCAAACCATAGTGTGATAAAATTGGAAATTAATAGCAAAAGAAACCACAAGTACTTTATAAACACATAGAAATTAAATATCTACCTTCCCGAACAACCAGAACAAATTAAAGAAGAAATTAGACTGTTTCTACAAATACATGATAATGCCAGTACAACATGACGAAGTCATGGGACACAATGAAAGCAATCATATGGGAAAAAATTATAGTGTTGAGTACCCCATATCAGAAAAATAAAGCAAATCCAAATAAACAACTTATTGTTAAACTTCAAGCTTCTAGAAAAAGAATAGAAAGTCAATCTCAAAGCTCATATGAGAGAAGAAATTGTAAAGGTCAGAGGAGAAATAAATGCAATTAAGACTAAGAAAACAAAAAGCCAGGCATGGTGGCGCACGTCTGTAACCCCAGCACTTGGGAGGCTGAGGCAGGAGGATCGATGCAAGTCTGAGACCAGCCTGGGCTACAAAAGTGAGTTCAAGGCCAGTCTGAACTGCATAGCAAGACCCTGTCTCAAAAAGACAAAAAATAAGTAAATAAATAAATAAATAAATACTAAGAAAACAATACAAAGAATCAATGAATTGAATGGAGAATTTCTTCTTTGAAAAACTAAATAAAATGAACAAACTCTTAGCCAGCATTAACAAGAAAGGAAAGACTCAAATTCATGCAGCTAGGAATGAAAAGAGTGAAATCACAACAGATCCTGCGGAAATCCAGAAAATCATCCAACCTACTTTGAGAACATCTGTTCTAATAAGATAAAAAAAAAACACAGAGAAGTGGACAGATTCCTAGGTGCATACAAATTACCAGAGCTGGATCAGGAAGATGTAAAAATCTTAAGTAAACCAATTATTAGTCAAGGAAAGTGAAGATGTAATTTAAAAATCTACCAGCACCATGGTATTTTCATACAATGGAATATTACCCAACTATAAAGAAAGACAAACTTGAAGTCTTCATTTGGATGCAACTAGAGGCTATACTGGTAGGTGAAATAAATCAGACTCAAAAGCATAAATATCATATTGTCTTCCTAGCATAAGAACTTGAAAGAAGAAATAAAGCCTGAAAGGTATAACAGATATATTAACATGGAGAGAAATAGAACTTAAGGATTAAACAAAATGAGAGAAAGAACAGATAGGAAAAAGATAGGAGGAAAAACACACAAGTATATACAGGATGACTGAGGTGATTGTTTTAAAGATTTCCATCAGTTTTCCAAAATAGCAAGTAATGTGTAGAATTTTCAAATTGACTAACTGTATGCTGATAGCTGTGACCTAAGCAACTACATTGAGGACAGCAATGTGTACTGTAAAAATCATGCTTGAATACCCATCATCTTGGTCTTCTAAATGTGTACTGTTTCTACAGAAAATTAGAATAGATGGTCTCAAGCTGGTAAAAACTGTCTATGACAAACCAACAGCCAAAGTCATATGAATACACAAAACCTGAAAGTTTTCATCTAAAAATCAGAAACAAGATAAGGATGACCATTACCACCACTCCTATTCAATATAGTTCTGGAAACATTAGCCTGAGCAACTAGATAAGAAAAAATAAAAGGAATAAGGATGAGAAATTAAGAAGTTAAATTATTTTCAGACAACATGATACTCTACATAGAAGACATAAAACTCCACCAAAATATGTCTAGATTCAATAATTAAATTCAACAGCATAGCTGGATACAAAGTCAACATTCAAAAATCAATAGCATTCCTGTATAGAAATAGCAAACACTCTGAGAGAGAAATTAGGGAAGCAACATCCTTCACAATAACATTCGAAAAAATGAAATGAATCAATTTAACAAAGAAAGTTAAAGATCTCTCCATTGAAGATGACACTACTCTTAATACTCTATTACAGAGGATATCAGAAAATGGAGAGATATCCTTTCGTCTTGAATAGATAGAACCAATACAGTGAAAATGGCCAGACTTCTAAAATTGTTATACATATTTAATGTAATCTCAATCTAAATGGCAATAGCATATTTCACAGAATTAGGCCAAATAATCCTAAAATTCATTTGGAACCAAAAGAGACCTAGAATAGCCAAAGCAATTCTGGGTAACAAAGGCAAGACAGGGAACACCACAAGGCCTGACTTAAAAATATACTACAAAGCTACTGTAGTAGCTTGGTACTGGCACAAAAGTAGTCCCAAGGATCAATAGAATAGATTGGAAGATGCAGAACAACTTCAGACATTCTCAGCCACCTAATATTTGACAAAAGAACCAAACACCTCCACTGGAAGAAAAATGTTTAATTAATGGTGATAGAATAACTAACTGGCCTTCCACATGCCAAAGATTAAAACTAGACCTGTATCTTCTACTATGAACTAAAGCAAAATAGGAAGGGATCAAATATTAAAACAGAAATTCTTATGAAGGTAAAAAGAAAGGAAAATGAAATGTGTATGTATGCACAGGAGAGCAAAAATAATTGCACTACTGATTTCTGCTGGTTTATTGAAAACAGCAGTTAATTCTTAATTGTTTTCGCCCTTTAAATTTTTTTATAACTTCTGACCAATTTACATGCTTATATCTGATAATCTGAGCAAATAATTTGAAGACAATATCCAATATAACAACAATTATTGAATTCTTATCTTTTTGTTTAGTGAAATCTACATCATTTCTAATATGTTTTTATCATTATTTTTTATTCTTTTTTAAAAAATGAAAAACTTTGCAATGTGTTAACCATTGTTACCCTCCCATCATATCATTTTGGAATTTTGTTCTTTTTTTAAACAAATATGTTTTATACTTTTTCACTGGGTTTTTATTGTGAGTTAAGTCATGACTCAGGCTTCCAGAGTAGGACCATTATGGATCTGGGTCCCCCTTTACCACCAGGAGATGAACAGAAGACAGAGAAACATGGAGCCAGTTCAGATCTTGCCAGGAAACATGCCTTCAGCTCGCTGGTCCTCCCAGGTTGTGACCCTGGACATGGGACAGAAGGGCTTCCACATTCACCTGTACCACTTGCAGACACAGCTATCAGCCCCTCTTTCAGTCACTGCCTGCTGACAGTGGTGATAGTACAGGTAGTTCTGCCAGCACATCCTGGTCTGGTTCCGACTGGGGAAGTGGCTGTCAAAAAGGGCAGTCTTGTAGTTCTTGACTTTGGTCTTGATGTCTTCTGCCATTGCTGACTTCCTAAATACGCCCCTGAAGCAGCAATCAGCTCAATGTGACCCTCAGTTCAGATGTCACTGTCAGACAGCAACAATTATTTTTTTTAATGAAAACAAAAGCATTAACAATAAAAAAAAAAAAAAGAAACTCTTAATCTGCTGGAAGATAGAATAGGTAGAATTGCTTGAAGATGTTGGTTGTAGATAAAGGCTTTATAAACAAAACCCCAGTCACATAGTAACTATCACAAAGAATCAAAAACTGAGATCTCATCTTACTAATAAGTTTTTGCACAGCAAGAGAAAGCTTCAAAAGAGTAAAGAGGCAACCCACAGAGTAGGAAAATATCTTGACCAGCTATTCCTCAGACAAAGGACTACTATCTAAAATATATAAAGAACTCAAAAACTCAGGTCTCCCAAATTTAAAGACCCACCCCAAAAATGGGCATCTGAAATGAATAAAGAAGTAGAAACAGAAAATAAATATATGAAAAAATGTTCAACATCACTGGTCATCCAAGAGATACAAATTAAAACAATATTGACATCCCATCTCACTGCAGAATGAATGGCTGTCATACAGAAATCAAATAATAATAGATGCTAGAGGGACTGTGGGTAAAAAGGAACCATTCTTGACTGGGATTCCCTGGCCATGTGTTTAGATAACAGAATGTGCTCCAAGTGACCCTATCCCCAAACTTTAAACCCAGTCTTGCCTCTCAGAATCCAGTGCCCCTCCTATAAGGAAGCCCAAAGCTTCCTCTAGCCTTCAGGATGAGATTTCAGTGGAAGCCAGTTACATGAGGGTAGCACAGGCACCAGGCACCAGCCCCAGAACCTGTCGCGTGCCGCCTCGCCAGCAAGGAGGACGCAACACACAGTTCTTCCTTCAGCGGTTTATTCAGGACCCTCGTACAATCTTGGTTGTCTTTCTTCCTTCTGCCTCTTTCTTATTTCTCCCCTCTCTCCTCTCTTCTTCTTTCTCTCATAAGCACCCGCGGGCTTCTAACTAAATACTCCCGAGCATCCAATCCCGGTTAGCTACGTGGCACTCAACGGTAGGTCCACATACGCGGAAGCAAGCCAGGGGTTTCAGCCTTGACCATATATGGTAATAAACAACGGGCGGAGAGCACTCACCCCTCGGGGGTGGAAGGCGGAAGCCGGCGCCATCTTTAGCGTACGGCAGTACACGGCTCTCCACAAGAACCCATATGGGCAAGTGGCCCACATGGTCGCCCTTGCCCCATCCAAGAGCCAGCTGAATACAACTACATGGAAACTCAGCACTGTGCAGCTGCTTGGCTCATGGACAGACCTGAGAAACATAATAAATTGTTGTCACTAGACACTGAGTTTGGGGGTGCTTTGTTACCCAAAGTAAATAACAAAAATGACCAGAGGCACAAGTTAAGTATGGTGGTTGTATTTTCTCCCAAGCCTGTCTGTCTTAGATTTCTTTTTGTTACTGAGACACAGTACCCAGCACCCACAGCTCTAAGGAGGAAGTGTTGAGTTTTGGCTCACAATTTACAGATGGAAATGTCAACAGCCAACTGGCCTCAAAGTAGGGCAGCACGGCAATGGGCATGGCAGAGGAAATGCTTTGGCACAGTGCTGGGAAAAAGAGAGATAGCCACAGAGGGGAGCAAAACTCCAGCCTGGAACATACGTGGGTCAAGTTTACATTCTCTAAAACCGAAAAGTGAATTTTAGGAACAGTGGAAGTTAAGAGCAGAGTATATTTATTGGGGAAAAGAAAGCTTCTGTCTGAGAGAGGGACAGAATGCAGACCTCAGTGAGCTGTCCGGGAATCTGCTGTTTCTAGGGATTTTTATAGAGTAAAACTATGTAAAAAAGAAAAAGGGGGGCCCGGCGGGATGGCTCAGTGGTCTAAAGCGCCTGTTTGGGAAAGCTTGGGCGGCTTCAGGGACCGCGGTTCGATCCCCGGCACCACATGCTGCGCCAGCCCTGCCCTCGGGGCGGGCTGAGCCAGCCATAAAAAAAGAAAAAAAAAAAGAAAAAGGGGGAAGCCGGGCACAGTGGCGCATGCTTGTAATCCCAGCATTTGGGAGGCTGAGGCAGGAGGATTGGTGCGAGTTCGAGACCAGCCTGAGCTACAAAAGTGAGCTCAAGGCCAGCCTCAACTGCATAGCGAGACCCTGTCTCAAAAAGACAAAAAAAAGAAAAGAAAAAAGAAAAAGAAAAAGGGGGAAGTCTATGGTGGAAATATGGGACATCACACTATGAGGAAGTGGGACAAACTATGTCAGCCAGTAAGAGGATAAGCACAATTGCCTAGGTAACACTGATTAAATCGGGATCAAATAGGGAGTAAGACCTGTAGCAAGAAGTCATAAATATGGAACAGGGGCTCTTCCTGGGTGGGGTTGGGTCAGTGACTCTTTCTGGCTCTTTCATTGTGAGTGATGCCTATTTAGAATATCAATCCCTGATGCCCATTTCTAGGGAAGTATGTGGCTGCAGGTGTTTACTCTTTT
Source organism: Myocastor coypus (assembly GCA_004027025.1). Classification (NCBI taxonomy): domain Eukaryota; kingdom Metazoa; phylum Chordata; class Mammalia; order Rodentia; family Myocastoridae; genus Myocastor; species Myocastor coypus. Next base: position 1,245 of record PVJA010017801.1, on the reverse strand, counting down.
GTCTTGAGGTCTGGCCCACAGCAGAAGTGTCTGTCTCTTCCAAAGTTCCAAGATCCCCTTGTCTTTCCTGTTGTCTCCTCAAGGGGCTAACCCTGTCTGACTGCCCATAACATCTCTATCTAATTTAGCTGCTTATAATACATCAAGGGAAGAGAGAAAGAGCTATACTCTAGTCCACAGCCCAGTGACCCGCGTTCTTGGGCTGGGCTTCAGCTCCCAGCATGAATTCCACTATAATCTGCCCTCCCAACACTACGCTCAGCAGAGTAATTCACAGGTGAGTCTCTCACCTCTCTGCTCTGACCGCAGAACCACACCTATACAAGCAGGAGGCTTTGGGGGAGCATCTAGATATTAACCACACCACTTAATCCATAAATAGGGGGCGTTTACAATGAAGACTAATAGAAAATTCGATACACTGATCTGAAATGCCCAGAAAACCCAAGCAGAGTCTGGATTTGATATGCAAATAAGAGATCTCCATCAGAATGAGATGAGCTAGAAAAAAACTCTGTCCCCCTGAATTCCTATTCTTTCCCTTGGGCAGTGTTTTTGAAAAAAGAAGAATCGCTTTTTTAAAAAGCCTTCAGTTCCAATCATTTTTTAAACTTAGACAGAATGACTTTCACAGCTTCAGTCAAGTTTGTCGAAAAGTAATTTTCTACCTAATTTACTTTCACAGAACTCAGACCTTCTCACGGGCTGGAGGAAAAAATCCTTTCCAACAAGGGTGAGAACAGAACTTAGATTTTGTCCCAAGGTTTCCTTCCTTCTGGCTACTCTGCACGTGCCAGACACCAAGGGCAGGGGCTGCTTAATGCAGCGGGTGGAGCGGGTGTGCAGTGTGGAGAATCCCTCCGCAGCAGGGCCAGGCACCTGCTTGTGATTCCCTGCCAGCCCTGCCCTGGTAGCGAGCGCCAGAGTTGTGGTCATCCAACAGGAATCCTGGCTTCCTGGGGGCTAGGACACAGCTAACAGCAGAAGGACATCATCCAGTGCTGCTTTGTATTTACCTAGGGGTCAAATGGAGGTGGGACAAACTGATGGCCAATTTTGACTCCAGAGTTACTTAATGATTTATGACAATGGAGACAGAGATTTTTAAAAATATCTTCCCAGAGAAGGGAAACAAGCCTGCAAATAAGTTCCTGTGACTTCCTTAGCAGCTCCTAGGTGTTTTGCTTCTCTCTCTTTTCTAATATTGTACTTCCCTCCCCTCCCCTCCCCTCCTCTCCCCATCCC
>PVJA010017800.1:0-41004 GCA_004027025.1 Myocastor coypus | reverse complement strand
GAAGAAGAAGAAGAAGAAGAAGAAGAAGAAGAAGAAGAAGAAGAAGAAGAAGAAGGAGAAGGAGAAGAAGAAGAAGAACAACAACAACAACAAGAAAAAGGGGGAGGAGGAGGGGAAGAGGGAGGAGAATGAGAAGGGAGAGGGAGAGGGAGAAGGAGGAAGAGAAGGGGAATGGGAAGGAGAAGGAGAAGGAGGAGAGGGAGAAGGAGAAGGAGAAGAAGAGGAGAAGAAGAAAAACAACAAGAACAAGAGGAGGAAGAAAAAGAAAGGCTAGCCCCATCCTCTCCACTATGCTATGGACTGTTTCCTTTCTTCTAATTCCATCTGCCCTCTCACATTACAATGGAGCAAGCTGACCCTGGGCTGAAACTTTTAAAAACTGTCAGCCTTTCTCTTCAAATATCCTTTCTCTTGAAATCTGTGTCCATCAGGTATTTTTGTCCCAGAAATGATAAAGTAACTAACATTCTAAATTTATCTTCTAAATTTCTCTATCTCTTAAGTCCTTGATTTTAATCCTAAAAAAGCATTATCTACTCAGTTGAATTCTTTTTTTGGTGTTCCATTCACAAATCAAAAATGTTTCTTTCTTTAAAATTTCTATTTTTCTCAAAAATATTCATATGTTAACTATAATAATTGTTCATCTAAATTCTACTACATATTATTGTGTCCCATTCACTACTGACCAGGATTGGCCTCCAAATATTTTCTTTTTGTCTTTATGCATCACAATACTGACCATGTTTATGTCTTTCCAGTTTATGTATTTATGTGTGTATGTATGTATGTATGTATGTATGTATGTATGTATTAATTTATTTATTTACTTATTTATTTACTTCTTTATGGTGGTTCCAGGGATTGAATGATTGAACTCAGGATCTTGTGCTTCCCAAGCAAGCACTTATTCCACTGAGCTATCTCCCAGGATTTTGCATCCATTCTTTTTAACAGACTCCTTTGGTTTTCATTATCCCTACAAGTCTGCATTCCCCTGTTTCTGATCTGATTCCCAGCTTAATGAAAAGGATGTACAGCACTAAAAAAATTATTTCAACTCCAATGACTCAACTCTCAAAATTAAACTCATTATATTCCATATCCAACATTTTGTTATCTTTACGATCTCGCCTCTCATCCCAGTGCACATTAAGTAAAATGTGAAGTGATTTTGAGAAATGATAAGAGATGAGCAGTCCTTGTTTTCAGGCTCTCAGATAATATTGAATGCTGGCATTTCTCCTTTCTGGTTCTCCAGGTTATTAATAATCTCTTAGTACTATTTCCTTGCCCCATGCTTCCACTTCCTTTTAAGTTATTTGTTTGCAAAGTTCCCACTTTATAGATCTGGTTTTCTGGTAAACAGTATGCACGATCTGAAGACTTGCAAATAGATTCATTTCATAGTGCTCTTAGGTAAGAGTCCTCTGAAGGATCAAAAGGATCATAAGTGGGAAAAGTGGAAATATCCTGATAACACAGTCACAGTGGTAGCCTGTGATGATATTTCAGATATGTCTAATTAGGACAAAACTACTGTACCTTCACTGCACACATATCTGCTAGGGTAGTAAACTTACATCTGGCAAAATAGCTGCTGTAAACTGGAGAAATCCTCAAAAGCTGCCAAGTAGCAACAGTTACAACCTCTTAGTAGTTCTGACAATGATTGCTTTTAAGATGTTAAGGGACATGTTACAGCATTCAGCCTCTTTTACCACTCAGATTAACTGTCTTTCTCTAAAAGTTTTTTTGTCTTGAAATTGTTATTTCAGATTTGTGTAGATTTTACTGGTATAGAAAAAAATACATAGAAAAGGTTTTGAAGATATTATAGCTCATTGCATTAGCTGGTTTGAAAGAACAATTAACATTTATAATTTCCTTCCTCTAAAGTTCATCCTAGCTAGATTTCTATATGACTTGCATCTAGATATCTTCTCAAAGCCATATGCCATCGTAGGACTGGTTGCTTTCAGAGGGGGCTGAATCCAAAGTTTGTATTTCATTCATAATTTAATGCTGGGTGTGAGTGTTACACTGACTCTAGGTCAGGTAGTCTGTATATATTGTAATGGACAGAAAGAGCCTTTCTTTCCTCTCCTCTCTTGTTGCTTTTGGTGTCTTGCAGAACTGTAAATGGCTGTCCTTCTTCCAGTCAATTATGAACTGGCAACTCTACCAACTATGATGGAAGGATACTTTTCTTCCTTAAATTTTGAGCATCAGATATTTTGTCTTAGCAACAACAAAAGTAATTAAGAAAATACTAATCTTAGTGTCTAACATGGTTGAACAATTTGAGGGATCTGAGCTTTTAGACACCAAGAAATTATCTGTTACAGTCAAAATTGGAAGTATTATACAGCTCTCAAGGGTGTATTTACAGGGACAAGAGTTTCCTTTAATGACTTCATCATGCAACTTACAATACTTGCTCTTCTCAGAATTATTACTTTTTCCTTGATTTCTGGTCCCTTGATACTTTTCCCTAATAGACATAGTAACCCTATTGAGATCAAAGCCTTTAGAGAAGATATGTAAAACTTAGAGTTGAGTGGGAAGAACTGAATTTTTAAAGTGGCTTCCTGAGAATAATAGGTAGCAGTACCACTGCATATTTGCTTCTGAACACGTGTATTATATATTGGGAAACACACCAGGTTGCCATTGGCAAGTGGTTTTGCTGCATCATGAAAGATTTCGCCACACATACTTAAGAGGCTGATAACATCTCCAAGCTGAATGTCTGAATATTGGTTATTATTATGCATGATTATATTGCTGAGTCTTTGTCACATGCTCAGTGATCCCCTGCTTGCCTAAAATGTATAGCCCTTGTTCTGATACAACCACTGTGTTTTAGTGAATCAAATAGTAAAGATCTCATGAATCTCTTATACATGAGGATCTGAAGGAAAGGCAATAGGATACCTGAATATGATACCCATACTACTGAAGGTGGATCACTCTCTCTCCACTAATAAATTTTCCATTGTGATGATTTACCTTCTCAATGTGTAGTGCAGCACCTGAGTGATAAAATCATCAGTTCCAAAGTCATACAAACATTGTCTTGTGGACTTATACTGTTTCCTCAGCTAATAGTGGGTAATGCTGTCAATATGGGATGAAAAGATGCTCCCAGTCATCAAAACTGCTAACATCTTCACTGTATGTTTCCTTAAACTTTTTTCCTCTCTGACTTAATATTTTTCTTTCTATCTAATTAACAATACAAAACATTGGACCTCTATATAATTGGCAGCATTTCTTTCTGAATCAAGAACAGAAGATGGGTGACATCTGTACTGTCCACATCTTCACCCACGTGTAAGTTTTCTGCTCTCATGCATTTCCTGTGTTTTGGTTCAAGTTTTAGATAAGAATCTTCTCGTTCGTATACGGTAAGCATCATTTTTTTTTCTGTTTTGCTCATATATCCATCCCAGAAAGACAGCTGTTCTTTGATGAGAAGTGATACATGTTTTCCCAATCCATCACTAGATATTTCCAATGACTAAAGTTTATACCTTCCAAAATGCAAACCAGTGCATAGAAGGCTAAACATTTTCCACACACAACATCACATGGTATAAACTGTTATATAAGTCTGTTTATTACCTTTATCACACCCTTCTTTCTTCTTTCTCCTATTGCAGCTGTTCCTTCCCTTTGAATATTTTCTTTCTCTGTCACAGTGTGTGTTGTACTTGTTAAATGTTATTTGCTCTATCAGGCCCTTACACCACTGTGACAGTACAATATTTACACATGTGAATCCTGGTTATTGTTCCATTTTCTCATAAGTAAAAAGAGGATAACACGTCTTACTAACAGAGCTGCTTTAAGAAATGTGACTTTAATTGAAAGCATACTTTTCTCATGCTTCAGAAAGAGTAAATAGTATTTATTATTGTTTAGATTGAGTATAGCCTGAAGTGCCACATGTTACAATTTAGTTGCTGGCCTGTTGTACTACTGGATGTAGTGGCAACCTCAGAAGGGAGGGCCTTACAGAAACAAGTTAAGTTGGTAAAAGGTGCTGCGGAGCACACCCCAGAAACTGGTCTTTCTGGGGCCTGGCGGAATGGCTCAGTGGTCTAAAGTGCCTGCTTAAGAAAGCTTAGGCGGCTGCAGGGACCGAGGTTTGATCCCTGGCACCACATGCTGTGCCTGCCCTACCCTCAGGGCAGGCTGAGCTGGCCATAAAAATAAATAACTAAACAAACAAAAGTTCTGGAATAAGAAATAAAATAAAATAAAATAAAAAGAAATTGGTCTTTCTATACACAGTGGAAGTCATTTTTCATAAACACCTAATTGATCATGTGTGATTTCACCATTGACCATTAAAAAAATTTGTTTTTAAAATATTTGCTCATTGACATACTACTTAATTTCTAGTAATATTTGTAAATATTATTTTAAATAAGTAACAACATTTTTTATAATAATCATTGCAGATATTTGATTTAAGGATTTGTTTAGGGTTTTTTGTTGTTTGGGCTCATAATGAATAAAACCATAGAATATTAAAATGTGGCTCAGCGTTAACAATGAAATCAGTTTTATTCCTGATGCTTTATTTTTGAGAATGCTACTAGTCCCTTAAAAAAATTGAAGGAATGTACCACCAATTACTTTCTAAGAATTTAATTATAGATTTTTGATAGAAAAATAACAAGTTTAAAGGACAAAACATCATTCCATAGTCTAATAGAATAATGTGCTTAATTTCAAGATCACAACCTCTGCATTCTGGTGCAGAAAAGACAGCAACACAACCACAATAAAGTACAGGAGTAAATTCTAGTGCTTTGTGAAAGAATGAAGATGAGGAATGTAGATAAGAGGGAACTAGTGTTTATTTTAGGAACTTGAAGAATTTAAACAGAACACAATAAGGAGATGGAATATTATTTATCCTGACCTTATCAATCCATGACATGTACATGTAATGAAATGGCAGCGTATCTTTAATACACATGTCCAATTACTATGTATGAAATAAAAATGAATTTTCCAAAGCAGTGGAAATTTAACACTGAATGTTTTCCTTGAGTTACCTTTGGAAGACTTTTCTTTCTTGTTTTCTTTTTGTTGTTGTTGTTGGTGGTGGTGGTGGTGGTGGTTGTGGTGGTGGTAGTGGTTTAACTAGAAACAGTCTTGCTCATGCTAGGTTTTGTCTTGAGATAATCCTCCTACCCCGCTATCCCAGGCTGCTTGAAATAAAGGCATGTACAATATTTAAGAAGACTGAAGCATTAACTACCACACAAGACAATATGGTATTGAGGATTAAGAGTGTTTTCCAAGGACAAACAATAAACAGAACCAGGGCAGATGATTTCAGGATACTTCACATAGAATTTAGAAAACTGTTATGAGAAAAGAAAATAGAGCACATATGAATCTAATTTTACTATTTTACTTTACACATAATCTAAATGTAGCAATTTGCACAACTGAGGTGTTCAGACTACAATTCATTTTAAGCATAAAATTTCAAGTACACATACTATGACAATTACTTCTTTTACTCTATATAGTTAAACATCCTGGTGTTCCACAAAAAAGCTCATTTCCAATTTATACACCTTGTAAAATCAGAACATATTCAACATCTTAAATTTAGTATTATTTTACTTTATATATATGCCATTAAATATTTACTCATAATTATAAATCTAGATACTACATTTGCATATACCAATATTTATATAAATTCACAAATGTACTTTGAATTTACTAATACCTGATTTCAAAGGCAAATTTCATGTTATACATAATATATATCATATATATGGAGTTCTAGATAATTTTCATTATTATATATTTTGTTGTAAAAGTAAAACGTAAGTAATGAAGCTGAAGATTGTATACTTCCAATATTTTCTGTTTCCAAAACACAAAATGCACCTTTCTGTTTTATCTCCTTGTGTATACAAATGGGACTGTTTTCTAGAGTATTTCTTATCAATATAATGTGTTATCATGTAAAATGTTATTTCAATGTTGTCAAAATGGTATGGAGTGATGGGATTATTTCCACAGGAAACAGTATTATAGGAATGACAGACTCTTTATTAGTAATTTGTGGACTCCCATATGAGCTCCCACCCCCTTACTAAATGGGAACACTCTCAGCCCAGTGCCTTGCCAAGCTTCTGCTTCCATACCTTCCCCAGTTGCCAGGGTAACTATGATTGAATGTCTCACCCACTGGTATAAGGTTTGGTAAGTTGTACATGACTCAGGCATGATAATTTATGGCAACATATAGTTCAGCTGTACTTCTTTTAATTAGTGCTGCTCTTTTCCTTATCCCTTTCATGTTTGTAGAGTTTTAACAAGGCAGAGGAAGGAGTGAAGGTCTGGGCAATTCAGGCAGGGACAGATACGGGTATGGAGCCCAGGTGTCTCACCGTTAAAACATTTCTGCTCAGGGTCAAACTGAGTTGATTCTGCATCGGGTTGTCTTATTCCTAAGGTGAAATGAGTACTAAACTAGAGCTTCTTTGGCTTTTGATAAGGCTAACCCCACCCCCAAAGGCTGCATAGTCTACAGGTAGACACTGGCCATGGCTCCTAAGCATTCGAAAGTATAACTACTGTGACTAAAGAAATCAATCTTCCCTTTACCTAATTTCAGGAAATATAAATCGCATAAACTCAGTCTCTATGTGAACTAAAATTAGTGTCTGTTATACGGAAAAATGTTCCATAACTTAGTCATACTGTACTATAATCGAATTAGTGATACAGGGACTGGGCTGTCAAACTTAGTTTGGGTGTTGTCTTAGTTACTCTTCTCTCATTGCTGAGACAAATATCCAAAACCCCAAATTAAGGAAAGTAAGGTTTATCTTGCTCACAGTTACCATAGGTTTCAGTCCATATTCAGCTGGCCCGAGGCTGAGTGGAACAGGGTAGAGAGCATCCAGTTCATGGTGGCAGAACAGCAACAATTGCAACAGAGGCAACCAACCAACCAGGGCAACAAAGAGCAGCAGAGAACAAGAGAGTAACAGAGAGGGAGTCTGTTTCTCTATCTCTCTTAAATTACATTCATGCTCTCTGCCTCAGGATATCCACCGGAGACCACATCCATAAACCCAACAGTATTAAAATCTGTAATCTCAGTAGTACTAAGACATCTAATCCCAGTGGATCATGAGCTGGTCTCAAACTCTCAAAGTCCCCGCCCCATCACTGCATGAGGTTTTGGGGGACAACTACACACAAACTTTAACAGGTGTTATAACTAGTTGGGTGCTGTAACTATAGATCAGGTGGCTCAGATAGCAGTCATTGTTTCTCTCAGTTCTAGGGACTGGAAATGAGAGATCATGGTACCACTTGCTGGGTTCCAGAACAGCTTCTCTCAAGTTACTGAAAATTGATTTCTTACATCTGCTATTGGAAAATGACGAAGCAGTAATTGTAAGGTGAAACAATAGGATCTCACTAATTCCACTAATGAGGGCTCCGCCCTTGTTGTTAACCTCTCTATAACCACCCAACTCCTTAATACTATCACATGACCATTAGGGTTGATCACATGCAAAATTATTCTCCAATACTGAACAGCTTTTTTTTTTTTTTTTTCAGGACCGGGGTTCAAACTGATAACCTTGCACTTGCCAAGCAGGCATTTGTGCCAGGGAGCTATTTCCCTGACCCCTTCTAGTAATAAACATCTTTATCTTCAACTTAATTATTTTAAGTTTTCTAGAAACCATTCAAACAAATGTTTGTCCTGTACATATAAGAAAATTAAAGGTAATAAAATATACTGATTTCATGTTACTATCTATTAGTATCTATTCTTCAAAATGATTAGTTAAAAAAATTTTTTGTGGCCGGGCATGGTGGCACACGCCTGTAATCCCAGCACTTGGGAGGCTGAGGCAGGAGGATTGGTGGGAGTTCGAGACCAGCCTGGGCTACAAAAGTGAGCTCAAGGCCAGCCTCAATTGCATAGCAAGACCCTGTCTCAAAAAGACCAAAAAAAAAAAAAAAAGAAAATTTTTGTGGGAGTGCATATTGCCTATCATGATTATTATCTGCTTGCTTTTTGTTGTTGTTTGGTTTTTTTTGTGTGTAACCAGTGATTGAATTTAGGATCTTGCACTTGCCAGACAGGCACTTATGCCCTTGAGCTACCTCCGCAGTCCCTCTACTTGGAATTTTAATGAGCTGTCCAGTCATCTATTTATTTATTTCTCCTTATTTTTCTCAATAATTATGAGTTATTTATATATCATGCAGTGTCAAGATTTGTTGCTGTTTGAAAAGTATTCTTCCTCAATTTGTCATTTTCTTCTAAAAATATATTGATTTTAATAACTTAATGCACTGAAATTGACTTATAAATTCACTGTGAAGTGATATAATTTAATTTTGATGTGTGTAAATAACTTTTATCTCAATTATATTTCATCAAAAATCTATCATATTTGCACTGAGGTTGCAAAACCATTTTCTCATCTACGTCAATTTTCAGATATACACTAATTTGTATCTGTTACCCAGATATACTTCCTCTTTTGCATCAAATATTGCATGAGTTTACTTGCATCACATTTATAATGATTGATATCTGTAAAGAAATTACCTTCACTCTATTTTTCTTTAAGATAACTCCTAAGGAATGGTTTGCTTTTACTTTAAGTATGTTTGTGTTACTGAAAGCCAGCTTCGTTAATAAACATAAAGCAAGGACTGCCCCTAACCAATGACTCAGAAAGTAAAGATAAGTGGAACCCCAAATTGTCTTGGAATGGAACAATTTTGAGCAGTTAGTTTATCAAACTGACTATGGAGCCAATCTGATCTTGTTCATGATGGCACTTTATCAGAAAATACAACCTTGCTACTTTCTATGTCTTTGACCTTTTTTCTCCACCCATTCTAGACTTTCTCTTAACACATACTCCTAAATGATTATTGCATAGCAATGCTTATTTTACAAGATGCTCATTAAGAAGAATTTGACTAAAAACAATAGTTTTTAGTACCTTTATAAAGTTAGATTCTGGAGCCGGGCGTGGTGGCTCACGCCTGTAATCCCAGCACTTGGGAGGCTGAAGCAGGAGGATCGTTGCAAGTTCGAGACCAGCCTGGGCTACAAAAGTGAGCTCAAAGCCAGCCTGAACTGCACAGTGAGACCCTGTCTCAAAAAGACAAAAATAAATAAATAAATAAATAAATAAATAAATAAATAAAGTTAGATTCTGTACATTCAGAATTTCTCATTCACATGCAAATAAGTATCACATACATACATATCCCAGCATGTATACACAAAGATAAACTGAATTTTTGATGAATAACATACTGAATGTATGAACTGTTTTATCTTATTATATATGTTTCCTGAGTGTTATGTCTTAGTGTTTATTCAGTTTCATTTTAATCATTTGACGAAAAGTATTTTTTAGAAGATTCATGAACATGTTTTATTTCATTGATTCTTAAATGCCTAAGTTTTCAGTGTTATACTGATGAATTTTGTTAATGATTTAAAGGAATTGAATGAGTCAATCTCATAATTATGAATATTACTAAATTCCCTAATACTATAATTTACTTTAAATTCTGTTCAAATATAATCTGAATTTGAATTTTTTATCTTTATTTTAGTCCTGTGGATATTCTATAATATTAAAATATTGCTGATATTGTGACATCTATTTGGATATAATTTATATATTTATAAATTTGTGTGTTTACGCAATTGTTCTTCACATTAATCCTTTGTTAATTTTGCTATCAATGTGTAAAAGATGACTTGCTCTATATACATAGGACATAATGAGCATAGTTTTTATAATTTGTTACTCGGTTAAAATACTACAAAGTGAGACAAGGACATACTCATTTTGAAATCATAGCCTAAGAGTTTTCAACAGTGAGACTCTCACAGGCATTACTTGAGGATCTTACATTTTTCAGCATCCCATATATTATAGGAACTCATTTCATAGCTATAGGCTGATAAAAACTCGTGGACTGGACGTAGCTAGTCACCTAGATGCCTTTATAAAACTCAGACATGTGAAAGCCACCCTCCTGACATAAAGAAAAATAGACTCTACTGTTCACTTCAAAGAAAGAAGTAAATACAGGAACTTGGTCACAAAATTGCTAGAAGTGTGAAGTCACCAGAAGAATTAGAGACTGAGGAGAATGGCAAAGAGCACAGAGAGGGAAATTACCTTTCTGCCCTGGCTCTTACGGTTCTCAGGTTCAACTTGGCAGAATGAGTAATTTTACAGACAAGGCACAATTTTAGCTGCTTCACTGTGATTTGAGGAGGGTACCTCTGAGGAAGAACAAGAAATAAAGGCCCTGTCATCTTCAGCTGCCTACATGCTAGAAGGAGGTATCTGTCTTCTTATGTTAGTTTCTGTTTGTCCAGTGGCAAACCTCTATCTGCTCCAGTGATTTTTTTTTTCTAATAGTTTTGCAACACCTTTGTTTCTATTGCTGATGAAACATCTAGGCTTCTCTCTGTGTTGGCATCCAATCCCACCTCGCATCACAATAATTACATTACACTGCCCCGACATGGATTCTTTTTCTGGAGAATTATTAGCTGCTTACTATAATTACTTGCTGTTTTACTGCTTAGCAAACAAACCACATGACCGGGTAAGTATCAGTAAGATAAACTTCTCTTCTGTGGCTCTATCCAGCTCTGCAAGATACCTATATACCACATGGCATGGATTTTTAAAATTTGTTCTATTTTCTATACTAAAGAGCTGGGTCAGATTCAGTTCAAACTATAAATGTGCTACAGATGATATGAAATTTGTATTCCTCAAAGGAAAAATTTCACTCTAAAAGGTAACTTGAGCTTGAAATATATAGTCAATTATACTGTTAATTTGCTTAGTTTTTAACTGAGACACATGTTAGGATTTGCTGTGCAATTAACTAATGATTCAGAAATATTTTTCCTTTTTAATTTTGTTGTCTTTCTAGAAAGTAGCTTTATGCTTTAAGAATAACCAGGGTAACATGATTATTTAAACCAGTACTTTGGAACTGCAATTATTACAAGCAGCAGATCATATATATATATATATATATATATATATATATATATATATATATATATATTTCATGAGAAGAGAATAAAACTCCTACAATAAGCAAAACGGTGACTTTTAATTTATGTCAAAAAGACCTAGGGGCAAATATTCTGCTACCTTTCCGAATATACTTATTATTTACGTTCCTTTCACTAACCCATTTTATTACACATTTCTATCTTTGAGTTTGTAACATGTTGCATGAAAAAAAGATAGAACTATATTCTACAACAGTGGATGTTATTGCTATAGAATCATTCATTTGAAAATGTTGAAATGTCAAGTTTAAGGTTTTCATTAAATTTTATTACCACTTGATTTAAAAAATATAAACCAAGTCATAGAGAAATACCTGTGTCGATTAGGCTTTATCTTTACATGTGTGGAAATTATATTTGAATTTAGATTACTGTGGAATGTAACTCTGTCAATCTGCACATGGTATTGAGCACATTCAAAAAATAGAACAGTCAGCCTCAGTGGGTTGTGAAAGGGTGCTGGAGAGCCCAACTCACTGCTGACTGCATCTATCTGCTTCATGAGCTATGGTTGGAAGTGGTATCCACATGCCCCAGTTCTGGACCATTTCTTGCTCTACCTTCTAGTCTATAGCCAGATTCTTGCACGTCAGAACTTATTTGTTTATTTTTGTTCTCAGCAGGTCTTCTCTTCTCTAGGTGCACTTGTTAGATGACAAAACACTGCTTTTCACAACATTTATGATCCAGAAAATAAAATTTCTAATATCATTTAAACATTTTCATTTCTAGAAAAATGTATGTTCTTAGTAATAAATTAATTCAAAAAGGCTATATGAGATCATTATGCAAAGGAAATCTATTGTTCACAATTTCAGTTATATTTCAGATTGGCTTCATTCCTTTTCATTCCTTTTTCTAAAAGATTCCTGCTTTTAGATCTCACGTACTTCATAATGTAGAAGGTACTTTACATGATGCTCTTTAAATTTATCTCATTTTGAAGGGTTTCTAGAAGAAATTCTGTCTTAAAAATTGATACTATTCAAGTGCTTTACCGACACTGAATGTACAATAGTATTGAAAATATTTTTAAGAGAGACCACTCTTCATAAATGCTTTGGTTATTCTTCTACGAATTGCATGGTATAAACAATGTATTTGTGTATTCTTGTAGCTTCTCAAGGCAAGCCATCTCATTTGACCTTTTATTCTGAAGAACAAAAAATATTTGTTGTAAGATGTTAGGTTTAACTGAGTTTGATTTTGTTGAGTATATTTTTATTTAATTTAATATTTTTCTTTTAACATAAGCATATTTGAGAATAGGGTAAATCCATAGGGAAATAAAGAATAACAACTTTAAATAAGAAGTATGGACCACTGGAGACATTTTTCGTGGAGGTCATGCACCATTTATCTGTTTGCTTTCACTTCAGTCAGGAATATCAAGGTTTATTTTGAACAGATGCTGAAGGACTCAATATTAAATAAAGTACTCAAAAATCAACTCCCTGTGATGTGTTAAAAGCATTTTGGCTTTCAATAAGGCTTAGCACTTCAGTTTATCTCAAAATATAAAAGGCAAAGTTGAAGCTAAAGTATAAAAGAATTTGATTAAATTTGAGGTAAGATTTCCCAAAGTTGAAGCAATATTTGCTGAAAAAATGTATGAGGTATAGAAAAGTTTCACTGCATAGGTTACAGTGAAAGAGAGATTGGTTAGGGCTGGAATATGGTTTTGGTGTGTGCATCAAGAATTTGTCTATTTTTTACTCCAATCATGGTAGTTTTGATGGGTAGCAGGCTATTTAGTAGGGGGAGCCTACTTGAAGGCACTAAGGTTATTGAAGGAGAAGTCTTGAGAAAAGATTAAAGAATGTCTCAAGGAACTTGTAAGTTCTCCTGAAAGAATGATGTTAGTCATACTATCCCCACAACTGGAGTCAGCCTCTGACTTCCTCTTCTGCATTATGCTGTTTTGTCCTTCAAATGAACCCCTGATGACCAGGGATCATCAGGCCTTACCAGTTATATTGGGTAGCAAGAATTTGGGCCTCAATCTCCAGAACCTTTAGCCAATTAACCTACCGCTGGCATTTTGTTATAGGAAAACAACGCCAACCCATAAACTGCCAGAGAAATCTCTTACTCTACCTTCCCTGAACTAGTTAAACATTTCTGATGTTACTATACTACTGACTTTTTAAAGGAAATTGAGTAGTTTTTGATATATTTTACACACAGTCATATATAGGTGTACAATCTTACATCTATTGGTGAATAATAAATAGTACACCTACACCCCAAGGAGAACTACTAAATAAATAAAATAGAATATTTGAAAGTTCAAGGAAAATAAGATTTTTTTTTGAAAATCTATTTACTTGTGTAGTTTACATTAAGTGAATATTTTTAAAGTACCAAGGACCTTTGTACAACTGTGGTTTCATTAAAAAACAAACAAACAACAACAAAAAAAAACCACTATTTAAGTAAATAGTCAAATGGATACATATATGTGAGGATCACCTGAAGGTATTTAAACCATTTAGAACTTTGCAGTCCTAAACATATTGCTCATTATTATTATTGCAAATAAATGGACAATTCAATAAAAACTAATAAAAAGAAGTAGAGCTCCGGTAAGCAGTTGCTGCAGGGTAAGTTGCTGGGAAACAACTTTAGTCTCCTTTTTTAATATATTTGGTACAGGGTCTCACTATGTAACTCAGACTCTTAGTGAACCTCCTGTTTTCAGTCCCCCACAGCTGGGATTACAAGCGTGCACTACTGCCTCCAGACTCTGGCTGGCTCAGCCCATACCAGGGGTGGGGCTGGCGTGGTGTGGTGCCATGGGTCCTGCCTGGGCAGGCTTAGTCTGCTGAGTTATCTCTCTGGCCCAGGATACTATTTTTAGATGCTGTTTCAGAGAAGGAAAAGTTCTATTTTTTTTTTCCACAATGAGGCATATGTTTTAGAAAATAGGAACACAAGGGAATTATCTTTCTTGAAAAAATGTAAATATTACTTTAAAAAATGTTTACACTAATTCAAGTGAGAAATTCATTTAAAAATGCTATCAAGGAAGTAGTTACAAGACATGTATACTATGATTAATTATCCCAAAATTCCCTTGGAAGGAATTTATTCATTGTTTAAATAAAGCATTTAAATAATCTTATTCATGTATAAATTATTTGTATGTAATACATACAGAAATTATAAAGGCGTGTATACATGTATCTTTTATCATGACCTAATATTTAGTATATTCCGAGAAACTCTGTCAACTATAAAAACGTTTGGAAGAATGAACCAAAGAATCAATCATGCTGTCCTTAAAGTGCCATTCTGGAAAATCCACTCATGCCCTTTACAGTAATTCTGATATAATCTGTAAACAATGTAATATAATTTGCTTAAACAATAAAGGTTTGAGTCTTATCTATGGAATGACTATTACTTAGAAAAGCTGATATCTAAGCCCTCAAGGCTTACCAGGAAGCATTCTGGTTTCTGTTCTGCTTCTGTTCAGACAAAATTACTCTTGCTATTTTGCAACATTTTCTTTTTTTTTTTTTTTTGCCCACTATTAGTGACGTTTGTTTTAAACACTGATAAATTTCTTTAAAAACGAGTCTTTCTAATAATTATTGTGTTAATACAACTAACAGCTTGAGTTTTACTGGGTTTTTTTGTAAACCATTTTTCCTAAAGCCACTTGAAAAATCAATATTATAAATATCTGGTAAAGCAGAACTGGAAAACAAAGACACTTTTCTTCATTCTTTCAGATCCATCACTATTAAAAATTTTAAATAATAGAGTGTTCCTTCTAGACCTCAGCTGACAACAAATGGGAAAGGGTATTTGTGACCTTGGCATACTGATTTCATTTTCCTGCATATAAACTCAGAAGCTGGGTAGCTGGGTCATGCAATAGTTCCACTTTTAAGTTTTCATATATTTCTCCATATATAATTTTCCTTACGTTTTTCATTAATGAAAATAAATGCTTTTCCATACATCTTCACTAATATTGTACTTATTTGTTTTTTAATATTTAGACCTCAGCCAGTGAGGCTGTATGAGCGGATGCTTCTTAGTCCATTGATTCAAACAACTGTCTCTTCCACAAGGACCCTCATACACCCATAGCAATACTTTTTGTGGGATTTCTGTCTCGCTTATGGCAATCTTGTTGATATTTACAACTAGCCACTGCAACATAGCTCTCGAAAAGTAGCCTTAAGGAGCTGTTCTTGGGAGTGAGTCTATAGTAACTCTTGTTTGAAAAAAAATCTATACAAATCCCACATACACAAGCCTGCTTGCATAACTTGGAATTACAGAAAGAGATAACGTGAATAAAATCTAAATAGATATTGATATTTAAAACACTCTGATGCCTTTGGAAGAGACTAAAAATGCACAGAGAGTTTCAAATTGAATTGCTGACAAATGAATACAAATAGTCATAGAAAGATACATAGATGATTTGGGGCCAGTATCAGCTGGAACCTACTACAATGTGTCATCAAGATGGTGCTAAATTTATTTTATTTCATGAATTCTTGAACAAGGGCAAAAATTACAAGTTCAAGGTATTGTTGAAGGTCAGCTTAGTGTAATGGAACTTGTACTGTTCAATGAAAAGTGCTTAACATAGAAATTGCATACACGTCTGTGATGGACCCAAAGAGAGGACAAAGACAGGAGGGAGCCCAGGGTTAGAAACTTCAGGAAAGTTTTATAATGTGTTAAGAAAAGGAAGAGTAACTTAGATATTCAGAGAAGTGTCTTAATAGCTGGTACTGAAGTGAGTCATATGTATGAATAGCCCATTGATACTGATTCCAGTGACCAAATCAAGTGGAAATCTGCTGGTGCTAACATACTAAACCAGTACTACCTGTGGCTCAGTCAATGCTGAAAAAAATACCAAGCATTAGAGTCAATAAAATTCCAGCTGATAAAAGCAGAGGAAAGTAGTTTAAAGAGTGATAGCTTGACTATATTTGGATACATTTAGGAAAAAATTAGAGCTGGAGGCAAAAAGCTTAAGAAGTAATATAATATAATATAACATAATGCATATTATATTATATTATATTATATTATATTATATTATATTATATTATCTATCTATCTATCTATCTATCTATCTATCTATCTATGTCCTTCCATGTATAAACAAAACGCTTTCCTCAAAAAGATCAATTTACTTTTTACATGCATAAAGTCACTGGCATCATTTCATACACTTATAAAATACAACAAATTCTCACAATAGATAAGAGCAAAATAGACAGAAGACAGGAAGTGTTGAGATACATCTTTGTCAAAAGGAAAGAGGATCAAGATGAGGAGTGAGAGAAGAGAGAATAGATAGGAAAAAATAGTTAATATGTGTTCAGCACATATATCAACTCGATACAAGGGTGTAAACATTATGTAATGCAAATGTGGACTGATAAATGTAAAAAAAAGTGCAAGGAAGGAAGAAACCAAGAGTAACTCTTGTTTGAAAAAAAATCTATAGAAATCCCACTGAATCCAGCTAAGTGAGAATTTTCCCAGAAGAAATGAAAACATCATGCTATAGTGATATCTGTGCACCTATGTTTATAGCAGCCTAATTTGTAATAGCCAAATCTTGGGAACAACCAAAATGTCCATCATATGAAGAATGCTTGAAAAATATGTGATATTTTTGTACAATGGAATATTATTCATCTATATAAAGAATGATAAACTAGAACACTTCATATATAAATGGATGTATCTCAAACATATACTCGTAATTGAAATAAACCAGACCTACATATGTAAATATTGT
The DNA here is from genome assembly GCA_004027025.1 of Myocastor coypus. NCBI lineage: Eukaryota > Metazoa > Chordata > Mammalia > Rodentia > Myocastoridae > Myocastor > Myocastor coypus. Next base: position 24,076 of record PVJA010017800.1, on the reverse strand, counting down.
ATAGTCTCCCCAGTGTAAGAACTGAAAAGAAGAAATAAAAATGGAAAGGCATAGTACTACTGAATGGAAAGCAAAGACTTCGGTGTTAAACAATGAGGTGACTGGAAGAAGGAAAGAGAGGAAGCACAGCAGGAGCGAAACTATGCATTTATATACACAGGATGAATTAGATAATAGTCTTAAGAGCCATCAAGAGGTTTTTCACATTGATAATAGCAATGTGCAACACTAAAACTATGCTTGGAATGCCTGCCATTCTGGTCTTTTAGATGTGTAATGCTTCTAATGTAATTTTAGTTACTGCTGTACTCTCAATTAAATGGTTGTTTTACAAGAAAACACAAAAGGGTATTAAGTGAGTGTAAGAGACTAGGCAAAATGCCATAGGATTGATAGGCTACAATTTTGTACAACCTTAGCTTTATAAATGTCTGTGCAAAAATATGTAACTGCTTTTATCACATTCTAAAGAGATTTATTAGAATATAAATGATTGATGGAAAATACCAAAACCAAGTTAAGCCTCAGATGTTTGATATTCAGAAAGATAGTGATGTTAAGCTCAAATATGCATGTCATAGAGTAATAGTATCACTAAGCTCTTCTTCTGAAGGGCTAATAATATAAGTTTATAGGCCAATAATTAGAGAGGAAGAAGATCTACAAGGACAGCCAATATTATGGCCTTAGACCTTTAGGGTCAGTGAAGATTCAGAACAGAACAAAACCTGTGCTGAAACATCCTATAATTCAGTGGTTTCCCAAACTTTTTGTTCAAGGAGATTATAAGGCCACAGAGGAAAGGGATTGAAGGAGCATAGAGTGCCTAAGGAGAGTCACTTAGAGAGAAAACATTCTCTCAGGTTTTCACAAAGAGCAAACTGGTCAAACAATGACCATGACTCATCAAGACAGCTGACACTATCAACAGTTGTACAAAGTACTGTACAGTTTCAAAGTTAATCCTGAGGGGATTTGACTGACCTCAGCAGATACAAAAGTTACATGTTTTGTTATACAGGTCTTGCTTTAACTTGCCCTTAACCACCCAGCAGAAAAGTTTAATTATGAGGCATAAAACTTAAAGCTAGTTTAGGTTGCTGAGTTGTGAAAGGCTTAAATCAACAGCTGCTGACATTACCAGTTTCTCCAGCAACCCACTGCAATTATGGAACTTTGGAGTATGTATACAACTACTTTCTTTTAGTTCAAAGAGAAGAATTTTTTTACCAATATCAATTAGAAAATTTATCACATCTACACCTTTTGGTCTGTATAACTACTACGAGGATAACAATATGCATTGTATCAATTATTGTGAGTGTACTACAAACCTGTTTTGAAACTATCATGTTGTTATTTCTTATTAAAAGGAAGAAAACATTTTTTAAAAAAAAAATTTTTATTTATTTATTTTTTTCTTGTTTCAGAACCTTTGTTTGTTCACTCATTTTTATGGCTGGCTCAGCCCACCCCGAGGGCAAGACTGGCGCAGCATGTGGTGCCAGGGATAGAACCGCGGTCCCTGAAGCCGCCCAAGCCACTGAGCCATCCCGCCGGACCCCAAGAAAACATTTTTTAAAGAGAAAAAAGTATATAACAAACAAGGGTGAAAATACACAAAGCTATTAGAGTACTCATTTTTGTAATTTTTTATGTAATTAGTACAAGGTCTACAGTTTCTCACTACACAGATTGAGTTCATACTGATCCTCCTGTTTTCAAGCATGCACGAACATGCACAATCTCCGCTGCCATTTCAGCATGTCCCGGAGGGTGAGGCTGACAAAGCAGTCCAGTGATCAAACTCAAGACCGCTACATCTGCCTAAGTAGGTACTTTAATCTTCTGAGCTATATCCTGGCCCTTATTTTTACAGTTGTGTTCAGTAGTTGTAATATCATTTCTTACTATAATTTAGAACTCCTTTTTACTTTAGCAACCACTTCAGTTCTCAGTATTCAAGAACATAAAAGAAGAAACCAACACTTCATCATAATAGGGCCTGAGACCTCAAGAGTCATGCCTCTTCTATTCTGAAATATATAATTTATAAAAGTAACTCTGTGTCTTCTTATGTTTTACATAATAAACCTGGATTTGAGGAAGATTCTTCTTATTTGGTTTAGTTGAGCATTTGTAACAAAGTCCTAAGTGATTAGACTCAATATTTCTAGCCATAACTATTACCTATTCCTTTTCCTACTAGTTCTGTGGGAAGAAAAGAGAAAAAAAAAGTTCCAAGTTATTATTATTTGTATTTTATATTTATCTTGATAAAAACATTATTTCTATGAAGTTAATTATATTTATTTGATTACCATACACTGCATGCACAGGTTGAAATTTCAAATTCTAATGCTGTAAGTTGTATAATTATTGCATGTTAATAAAAATAAATAATGAAAAATAGAATCAAAATTTCTAATTTGTGAAGATCTGATTGTCAAAAAAAGAAAGTAAAAACTGTAAGGGGTGATTATATTTTAATAGCAACAGAAGCAATACTATTGATGCACTTGATTCCCCAAGTCTAAGCATTCATGTTCTGATAAAATATTTTATAATTCTACAGCTATTTATTCTTATAGTAATAATTTTAAGAGATGACTTGATGAGTTGCATCTAATTTGGATCTGTATGGGGAGACACACATAATTCATATAGTCCATTAGCATAAACTCATTACATTAGACCTGTTATTGTAAAAGCTACTCCTATGAAAAGATTTTATGTTTGGTGAAATAAATTTTAATAGATTATTCTATAAGTTTCCAGATGGTGATAATGGCAGTCATCACCAAAAGAAGATTTATGTGATGTAGGATTTCTCCTTCACATTTCAGAGTAGTCACAATTTTGACAATTTTTTATCAATAATGTTAATAATCATATCAGCCATAACAAAGAAAAAGAGCATACTAGTGAGCTTCTGATTAGCTTCCATGTTTGTTATCCTGGAGGCTTTACTCAAGGGTGGCTGTGAAAGTGACTACACAAAGGGACTATATGCCATACGGAAAACATATAAGCTTGTCTACCAAATTTTGAGGCACCTACTGCTGCTGTTCAAGCATGATATATCTTGATTAGAAGTGTGCAGTTATGAAGATAAGCAGTAGGTTATAAAAGTAGCACTGGCATGATTCTGCAAAAATCCTGTCTTAGTTTGACGTGTACTCAAAATGAAAATTTCATGTTGAAGTTACTAGTGAGCCATAGAAGCACATTCATAAATTTTAATTGCTTTAATATTACTAAAACAAAATGTTCTTCTTTAACACTCATAGTATCCATTGTAGTAATCTCTCACTTTGGAGGTCTGCTCTGTGCAAATTAATCTTTTACTAAATTCTACAATTCCTCAGGCTATATGCTATTATGATATATGTCATTTTACGGCTGAGAATTTCCAGTCCTCTTCAGGCTATAAAAATTTGCATTAGCATTTCATTTGATTCTCCTTGAATAAAAAAGTAGGCAGATGATACAAATTGCATTTGGCCCAAACAGTAAATAAAATTATCTCTCACTCTATATCCCAATAAGGAAAATAGGAGTTCATAATTAGACATTTACAAAACTTGCAACATAATTACATAATGGAATTACAAAATTGCTATACTACTGTGAGGTAAAGTTGTGACTTAAATGTCTTTCATTTTTATAAATTTTATTTTTACTACTTTTAATAAATAACAATGTGACAGTTTCAAAAAAGCATTAAGTAGTATATTTCCAATAATTGATATAATGCACAGAGCACAGCATATAGACATGATAATTTTTCCAATCATTATAGGTACAAAAATTTCTTCTCATTGGACTAAGAGAAAGTAGTTGTATACACACTCCAATGTTGCATAATTGCAGTGGAAAAACTGGTAATGCCAGAAGCTACAGATTTAAGCCTTTTATATCTCAGCGTACTGATCTAGCTTTACTTTTTATGCTTTGTGGTTAAACTTTTCTGTTGGGTGGTTAAGGGCAAATTAAAGCAAGTCATGTATAACAAAACATGTAACTTTTATATTCCAAAGTCGGTCAAATCCTCTCAGGATTTACTTTGAAACCATGTACAGTGCTTTATAGAACTGCTGTCAATGTCAGCTATCTGGATGAATCATAGCCATTGCTTGACGAGTTTGTTCTCTGTGAAAGCCTGGGAGAGTATTTTCTCTCCAGGTGACTCTCCATATGCACATTATACATCACCAGTCCCTTTCCTCTGTGGCCCCATAATCTCTTAAACAGAAAATTTGGGAAACTACTGAGTTATAGGATGTTGCAGCACAGGTTCTCTTAAGTCCTGAGTTCTCACTGACCTTGAAGGGCTAGGGCTAACCTTGTAGCCCTTCCTTTTTCACTTATTTTTGGTCTGTAATCTTACATTCATATCCCTCCAGAAGAGAAACTTACCAGTACTATTACTCCATAACATAGGTACTTGAGCATAATATCACTGTCTTTCTGAATATCCGGGATCTTTATTTTTTCTTTTATTTTTCTTATTTTTAGGGAAATGTCTACGGGTGTTCAGAATCTCATTACTAGATTATACTTACAGTGATCCGCTTGTTTACAGCCTCCCAAGAGCTGGGACTGCAGGTGCACACCACCACGCCCAGTCTCTATTGCTGTCTCAGTACACCCTGGGGGCAGGGATGACATTGCAGGCCCAGGGATTGAACCCCCGACCCCTTCAAATGTCTTTTAATATAAAGAAATTCTGAATATTTCCTACTTCCAGCATTATGATATCTTTTGTAAATAGGTTTGTTCCTGGATACATTTGTGGAAATTATAATTTACAGAATTCATTTGTTAATATTATAGGGATGTTCCGTAATGGTAGTTTGAGTAAAATATAATGTATAACAGTTTTGAAAAGCTAATACTTTCTACTATGTTTGTACAAATAAGATGTTTTTAAATGGTAAGATAAATTACTAATATGTGCATAAATCAAGTAAAAAATTATTATATTGATGTTTTATTTCAAACAACTTATCGACTGGTTGCTAAAAATATGTTTTGACTCTATTTTGGTTGCTGTTTTATTCTTGCTGCCTCTGATTTAAATTCATTTTGTCTCTGATTCTTAAGTACTGATATCTGCTTTCTGTTGCTTTGGACGTTATCATATGACACATACGACCAAATCATGCATATAGAGGATGATAACCTCCACAATTATTGATGCTGCAACCACAGCTGATGTTAAGAGTTTTATGGTTGTGTCCTGATGTCCCCCACTGACTCATTGGTTATAATGTTTTCTGAGGACTTTTTCAGAGGCTGAGTCTAGTCTGTGTGATTGCTTCCTATTTCAATACTGGAAAATGAGTGCTGACTACACTGGCTCTGGCCTAATCTCAGTAGATGGGATGCAATGTAAGGGACCAAGGGACTGCAGAGGTTTGTGTTTCTCTTCCGTGTTCATTCAGTTTTGTTTCTTTTCAGTCTCATAAACTATAGTCCCTGTATACCCTCCCTTCTTTCTTTCTTTCTTTCTTTCTTTCTTTCTTTCTTTCTTTCCATTTTAAGGTCAACATGGTAAATGTTCTAAATTTGAGCACTGGTATTATGAAAGTACTAACATAAAGTAAATTATGTTTTAATACTAATATTACAGCCAAAAGGACGATGGATTTTTATTATGAAGCTCCATTTAACTATCAAAATAGAAGTTCAATTTCAATCACTCTGTCAAGCTGATACAAAATTTCTTTAAATGTTTGGAAAAGATCAATAATTGTTCTTTTTATAATTTTCTTTTATTTAAAAGTGTAAAAACAAGAGCAAGAAAAAGCAAAGCAAAGACAGAAATAGGAGCTGGGTATGGTGGCTCACACCTGTAATCCCAGCACTTGGGAGGCTGAGGCAGGAGGATTGGTGAGAATTCAAGACCAGCCTGGGCTACAAAACTGAGCTCAAGGCCAGCCTGAACTGCATAGCGAGACCCTGTCTCAAAAAGACAAATAAACAAAATAAAAAGAAGACAGAAATAGGGTAAGATACAATAGCACACATGTTACAGATATTCAAAACAAGAATATCTGACCAACAGTAACTGATATATCTATTTTTGTCATCAAAACTGTTATTCATCTTTTTAAATATTTTTTATTTATTTCTCTTAAACCTCATTTGTTTGTTTGTGTTATGGCTGGCTCAGCCTGCCCTCGAGTGGGCGTGTGCAGAATGTGGTGCCAGGGATCAAGGAGCTGTTGCAGCGCGAGCCTTAAGTTTCCTCCGCAGGAGCTTTAGACCACTGAGCCATCTCGGTGACCCAAAACTGTTGTTCACATTAACAGATATAGTTAGGCAAGATGGGACACATGATTGAATATTTCCACATACTTTCAAGAAATCTTGCTGGGCGTGGTAGTGCACGCCTGTAATCCCAGCACTCGGGAGGCCGAGGCAGGAGGATCGATGTGAGTTCGAGACCAGCCTGGGCTACAAAAGTGAGCTCAAGGCCAGCCTCAACTGCATAGTGAGACCCTGTCTTAAAAAGACAAAAAAAAAAAAAAAAAAAAGAAATCTTAAATTTTCGGGGCCGGGGAGATAGCTCCGTGGCACAAGCACCTGCCTGGAAAGTGCAAGGACGTGAGTTCAAACCTTGGTCCCACAAAAAAAAAAATAATAATAAAATAGAGAGAGAGAGAGATCTTAAATTTTTTATCTTGTCTCTCTTGTTATTACATTTAAAAATATTTTAAAGAGAGTATATCAATAATTGATATCACATTTGAAATGGTACATATTTAGAAGACCAAGATAACAGATATTTCAGGCATGATTTTAGTACTGCATTTTGCTATCCTCAATGCAGATGCTTAGTTCACAGATATCAATATGTAGAGTTAGTCATGGTGAGAATTTTGCCCGTTAACTGTTATTTTCAAAAGTTGGATGGAAATTCTTGGGACTATTGTCTTTTCCATCTTGTAAATACATATATGTGGTTTTACCCCTAACTTTTTTTCCTTCTCTCTTATTAAATCCTTAAGTTCTGTTTTTTTCCCCATTTAATTATATCTCTATTATGCCTTTAAGTTTTTATTTCTCCTTTTGATTGTTTACACAATATGATGTTTACCCATGCGGGTCTGATTTATTTCACTTCTGAGTGTAGCCTCATGTTGCATCCATGAAGGCTTTGCTTCTCCGAGAAAGAAACCCACAAGGCCAATAAATTCCTGAAAAAAAGAAAGAAAAGAAAAACACTCTGTATCACTGGTCATTTGAGAAATGCAAATTAAAACATTAAGATACCGGCCGAGGCAGGAGGATCGGTGTGAGTTCGAGACCAGCCTGGGCTACAAAAGTGAGCTCAAGGCCAGCCTCAACTGCATAGTGAGACCCTGTCTCAAAAAGACAAAAAAAAAAAAAAAAAACATTAAGATACAATTTCACCCCAGAAAACATAGATATCTTCAAAAAAATCAATGAGCAACAAATGTTGGAAAGGCTGTTGGGAAAAAAGGAACACTTCTTCACTCTTGCTGAGAATGTCGACAAGTGCAAGCATTATAGAAACTCCTCACAAAACTAGGATTGGAAATCCCATTCAATCCAGCTATCCTTCTTTTGGAAATTTTCCTGAAAGAACTTTTAACATCATATCATAATGATATACATGCACCGATGTTTACAGTAGCACAAGTTGTGATAGCCAAATCTTGGAAACAACCAAAATGTTCATCACTTGAGGAATGAATGAAAAAGATGTGGTATTTTTATGCAATGGAGTATTACTCAGCTATAAAGAAAAACAAAACTCAAAACCTCCGTACTTGTGCACTAGCTGCTATGCACTGAAACTTTTACTAATTGTGAGCTGAATAAATGTTTTTGCATTTCACGTTGGGTATTGGTCATTTTGTCTCAGCAATGAGAGAAAGTTACTGAGACAATGAGGATAAGAGTTCTCATTTTAAATACATATAATACACATGTTTCATACAGGTTTCTGAAGCATCTGATAAGATAAACTTACTCCAGCATCCCTATTTTTCTACATCTATGCATTTTCTTCACATCATTATGCTAGATTATTTTCACATTTCCATCTAACTGAATCTAATGGAATGCAGTTCAAAATTAAAACATTACACAAGTAAGTAGGCTCACACTCAGTGATGACTTAATGAAAGTCATTCCTATTAAAGTTTACATAACTCAGACTTCAAAACTGGAACTTTATTTCAGATTTTTATTTATCTTCTGTGTTTCAATTAATTATTTTCACTTAATTGGAAAAGCTTTGAGGTTTTTTTCCTACTAATTTAAATTTGAGATCTAGTTTAATGGATTCACATTTCTCTTACCTACTATTGATGATTTTTTCCACTTATTTACATCCCCACTAGAAGATTTCTTCCCTTTCGTAAATGCCGTACTTGTGGTTCTTATGTTTTGGGCTGCATAGCTTCAAATTTATAGATATCTGAGAAGTTCATACAAAAATGTGGGCTGGAAAGTCCACAGTACATGACGTTGTCAAACATAGGACGTAACTGTCTTTGTTCTCTTAGGCATTACTGGACTTCATTATTTCTGTCAAGTATTCTTAAAAGTAATATTGTGGCTATAGACTGTTGTTGATCATAGTTAATTGGAGTTCAATGTGGCTCACTTGCCTGTATGTCAAGTTGTTTCGCAAGCAGAGAGCTTTTCTTCAATGATGTCTGGGGCAATATGTACATATTGTGTTATATCATGACTTTTTTTCACTGACTCCAATCGATTATAAGTTATTTTCTGCATCACCGATCAGATGCTGGGTTTATTTCTCATGGTCCCTTGCTATTTTTAAGAAATTTTTCTTTTCATAATTGCTAACCACAAGCCAATCTTCTGTATCTGAGATTCTGTCCTTCCTTTGGGCTCATTCTGTTATGGAAAATTTCAACATAAGGTTTATTCTCTTAGATATCTGCTTAAATCTGTCTTATGGTTGTCATTTCTTTTCTATATTGGATATTTATGGTTTTCATCATTTTCTTAAGCTCCTTTAATTTTTTTTTCAGAATCTGCACTAGAGTCACTGAGTGTAGTTTTCATTGTGGACAACATCTCTGCAGTTATCTAAGAAAATATTTCTAGCTAGATTTTCTCTAGATCTTCACTCAATTGCCCTGTTGCTACCTCTTCAGAGAGGCCAGGTGGGTGTCTTTTGGATTGTCCCACCTCAACGCTTCCTTGATGTGCTTTTGATGTATAGGACATATGGTTTTGCATCTTGTTTACTCTCTACACTATTTCTTAGCTTAATTCCTCTATTAATGCTTGTAAATTAGCAATGTCGATTTTCTTTGGTATTCAGAATCCTTAGGAAGTGATCACTTCTCTGAGATGTCTTCCATGTGTATCTGGAGTTTGGGTTTTTAGGCTGTTACAAGGTCCTGTCTCTTCAATTTATTAGGCATGAGAAGGTACTTTCTGCTTGTTTCCTTGGCACTGTACCAAAGTATTTTCTCTTCCTTCCTTCCTTCCTTCCTTCCTTCCTTCCTTCCTTCCTTTCTTTCTTTCTTTCTTTCTTTCTTTCTTTCTTTCTTTCTTTCTTTCTTTCTTTCTTTCCTGTCCTTGTTTACTTCCTTCTTTTCTTTCTTTCTTTTTTGTACCAGGCATTGAATTCAGGATCTTATGCTTGCCAGGCAAGTGCTTATTCTACCAAGCTATTTCCCCAGCCCACTGCCCAAAGTTTATTCTATGACCCCTGCTCAATCTCAGACTCGAAATACCAGGAGGAAGTGCTAGGTAGAATAATTGTGTCACTTTTGGCTAAAGTGGTACTATCAGCAATAACATCAAACAGTCTAGAAAATGACAAACTGATATAACTAATAATTTACTATCATTGATCATATGAACCAGATCTCTGGCTATATAATAAAATCTTCAACAAAGAAGAAAATTATATATTGTATGTAAGTCCTTAATTTTTTCCTATGTGATAATATTTTAAAGGGATTAGGTAAAATGGGAAAAAAACAGAAGAGGAAGAGATTGAAATAAAGCCAAAGAGGTTCATGCTAGCTTTGGTAAACCATTGCAGAAGACAGAGGGGTAAGAGAGAAAGAAGGAATAAGAGAAAGAACAGAACAGAACAATCGTAGAGGCTAAAAGCTACATTCACACTCATATAAAAACATCCAATAATGGGAAATTAAAACCACAAAAAGACCAAAAACAACCACCACAAAACAAAATAGAATGTGTTTGTGTCTTTTTATGAGAGAGAAAGAAAGAGTAGAGAGAGAAGAAAAGAGAGAGGAAAAAGAGAGACAGAGATAGGGAAAGGAGAGAGGAGAGAGACAGAGAGATAGACAGTGAGACAGAGAGACAGAGAGAGAGAGACAGAGAAAGAGAGAGAGAACACTTCAGGTGTGTCTCTGCTTTTACTTGTAGATAACATGGGGAGAGAAAATCCGGATCTGCGTTGATTGATCCTCTCAAGCTGGTCAGTGGGGTTGTGGATAACCTTAGTGAGCTTGGGCCTTTATTTCACTTGAAGAGCAGGCCATGTTCTGACCATATGTGGGTCAAGACAAGATCCATTCTGCCTGTATCTGTCAGTGCACCTTCTGTGGGTTTCAACTCAGCTGGAAGCTGCTAGATGAGCCCAGCACTTGCTCTGAGTTCTGTGTTCAGTTGGGCCCCTTCCAAGATGGCACCTCCTCAGTCACTCTCTTGTGGGATAACTAAACACTGAATGCTCGTCCCAGCAATGCAGAATTTCACATCCACTGCTATTTCCACTGCTACATCTCTCCACAGTGGCCTCTAGTGTGGCCAGAATTCACCATGTGCCTGCAGGTTTGAACTCCTGCTCTCATACTGTGAGTACTGACTGAAGAAGAAGGGTTCATCTGCTCCCACCTTCTTCATTTATGTTTCTCTGCTCATGTTTCCTGGGTGCTTCAGTTCTTGCTTCAGATCACCCTTGGGTCCAGGCGACAGACACAATTCCCTCTTTCCTGTCTCCTTCATGCTGCCATGTTCCAGTGTATGGATGGCAGCCTTTACAGAAAGGCACCTGCTCTCCCGCTTACCATTCCGCTATCTTGGTTAATGATCCAAACAGCTTTATTTGATACTTATAATGAGCTCCATTTTTACAGATGCCAAAGCTAATGTACAGAGCTTCTGTGTGGGAGGTCACACAGGCAGTTTTATCTAAGATTGCAGCCACTCCAAGCCTTATGGGACTCCACAGCTACATAAGATGAATCTCAGAGGAATTAGAGCTGCTGAAATCATGATGAGTATCATGATGTTGAATGTTAACATTCATTTTGTACATTTTTTTTTGCTCATATCAAGAAAAAGACGGAAAATACTCTTTTTAAATCTATATAATTTGTTAAATAAATTAATGATCAATTCAAGTTCATTTTGTTCATAAAGACTGAAACAAAAATAATAAAATAGAGGAAATTTTAATTTTTTAGTTATTAACTAGCAAAAATTCCACAAATACAACATTCTTCAGGGCCAAATTCCTTATTATGTACAGTGCTTAGAGCTTACTACAATTTTGTTTATGTTTTTCCCTCCCCCAGTGGTAGTAAAAATTTGTTGAAGGTATGAAAAAAAATAGGCTGAGGCGAGTGATCTTGGGCCAAAGAAACATAGGAAAAGAATATACCTTACACTGGAACAGTGGGCTACCATGTGAGAGAGAACACAGCAAAAATTCAGTATAGATTGTGCTTTCGTAGCACCCACTCCTTAAGGCAAAACAGCTCTAGGCCATCCTATCAAAGGCCAGATGAAGATGTCACAAGGGGTTATTGTACGGAGTCCTGCGAACTGTTCTCCATACATGTTCCTGGATCATGTATCTCCTCCTTTCTTACCCCATTGTGGCCACACCCTAACCCCATGTGTGATTTTTGCCCACTGAAAAACACATATCCTGGAAATTCTTCACGTGGTACTGAGGGAGTGGAGTTCTCTGCTCTAGCTTTCCCCAGCCGGAAGGAGTTGTAGATCCTATGTACTTGGGATTTTATATGCTAGCTGGGGTGTTAATGGATCACTAACTGGGTTCAAGAAAAAAAAAACTGTTAGAAGGCAATAAGGAAAGAATTAGGTACTATTAAGCTGCCTGTTTGATGGGAGAAAAAATGCAGATATGGAGAACAGGTCAGATTTCCATGTTTCTGAGGAGGACAAGCATAAGAGACAGGTTAGATAAATTAACCTTAGCACGATCACCCACATAATGGAGCTAATTAAAAATAAGAGCCTCAACACAGTTGCCCATTGAAGCTGTGGTGAATTAGGGTCATTAGTGATTCTACTTATCCACACTTGGAGCAACACTTCTGTCTTATTTTCTGAAGAGGAGTCCTAGTTCATACAGAAGTTCTTGGGGATAGTTTTCTCCTTAGCCCTGTGAAAATTCTTGAGTGCTCCCCATGCAGGACTCTTATTGCTTGTCATTGCATCCCCTGAGGAGGGATTGAAATGGTTCCTCTGGTGTCAGGAATAATGGCCGTGTATTGAGGGCTATAGGGCTGTTTCTCTTCCCTCTTTACTAGCCTTTTGTTTTCCAAAGCAAATTCTAGTCATTTGGACTGTAAGACTTGTTGAATTTCTTGCTGCTGTTTTATAGACAACTATTAGTGAACAAGCATCTTTTTTTCCAAAGTGTCAAATGGTGATAGAATTTATTTAAAACCTCAGTTAAAATCTAAAGTAAAAAACAACAACAACAACAAAAAAATAAATAAATAAACAAATAAAAAAATAAAAAAAAACAAATAAATTTTATCTTCAGAGACATCTATATTTATCATAGTGTTTTCAGTAATGAGGATTGAAACCGGGGACTTTGCACTCCTAACCCTTTAAAAAAAAAATTGATCTCGAGACAGTTTTCAAGTAGTTAGGTTGTACAGACAAAACCTCAAGCTGTGACCTATCTAGCCCAGTTTCACAGAGTTATGGTGTTATAAGTATATAGCAACACACTTGTCCTATATTGGCTTATTTTGATGTAGTATTTTAATGACATGATTTAAGAAGTAAAGAATATTCAGGGCCTATGAAAAAAATACTGCAATTTCGAACTAATGTCTTGCTCTATAAAATTATTTGTTCAAGCTTCATTCTTTTTTATTCTGTTGCAACTATAATTTATATGGATTTCCACAGTCAAATGGATGTGCTACCTGGCACCACAAACTGCCATCTTCAGTCGTATTCAACATTGAGGGTGTTCAGTGTCTATGTGGTTTAGTATTTACCCTTATCATGCTAACCTACAGCTTTCCATTGTCCAGAAGGGCTTCATTCTGAAACAGTAGTTCCAATTCATAATATTTTATCATTTCAGCCATCTAATTTTCTTACTTGTACAGTTTTCAAGCTCTAGTCTGTGGACTTCAGTCATTAATCTCAATTTGATCCTAACATCTGTCTTTATTTCTTTCCTTCAATAATTTTCCATTATCTTCTTCTATGTTTCAGCCAATGTGCTCAACTGCTCTGTTGCATATAAATAATACAATTTTAACCATAATTCACAGCAAACTTGTCTCGTCTTTGTCTGTAGCCAAGGTCTCTGAATGTCATCAGAGAAAGTAAGTCATACACATTTCGTCACTACATACAGTGTTAGCGACCCAGGGATGCAATTTTAATTGATACTCAAAGCCATCTTCAAATCTCAGCTTTTTCCATTTTGGCTCCATCAGACATTTGGAAGTTTCTACACTTTTGAGACTAAAATTCTTCCACACCTTTCTTCCTGTTTAGTAGATGTCTAAGGCATGTTAAATTCTCAAGTAGCCAACTCTTCAATTTCTTCATGAATATGTGCCATTCTGATGACATTCACACTGGCACTGTCATAGTTACATCCTCATTGATGGGACAAAATATCAAACATCTTGGTTAAATAATAAAAGGGTTATTCTAGCTCATAGTTGGTAGTGTTTCGTTCATAGTTGGCTGGCTCTAAGGCAAGACAACATGGCTGAGAAGTATCGCAGTGGTGAAACAGTTTATGGCAGCATAGGCAGAAAACAGCCAGCAGGAGGCCTTATGTTTCTTTTTTATTCCATTGAACCTACAAACCTATTGGTTGTTGTCTCCAACACCCAAGGTGGCCTTCTCATCATCCACACCCACAACTACCCTGAGCAGTCAATTGACTAACCCAATTACTACATACTCACAATCCAGTGTCACACTCTCAAGATCCAGCCACCTCCCTAAACCTCATCTATGAGCATATGGGCCTTTGGTGGTTAGTCTAGATATAAGTCATAATAAATTATACTTTTTTATCTCTTAAAGAAGTGTCCTTTGTTGAGCTGAGTGTGGTGGCTCACGCCTGTAATCCCAGCACTTGGGAGGCTGAGGTAGAAGGATTGGTGCGAGTTCGAGACCAGCCTGGGCTACAAAAGTGAGCTCAAGGCCAGCCTGAACTGCATAGCGAAACCCTGTATCAAAAAGACAAAAAAAAAAAAAAAAAAGTGTCCTTTGTCTTATTTTAAAAAATAAATAAATAAATAAAGCCTCCAGAACTAAAGTGCCTGCTTAGGCAAGCTTAGGAAAGTGCAGGGACAGGGATTAAGTCCTTGGTACCACATGCCGCACCAGCCTTGCCCCAAGGGCAGGTTGAGCAGGCCACAGATTCTGAACATAGTGGCATGTGTCTGTGTTCCCAGCAATGGGGAGGCTAAAGAACAGAAGGACCACTGAGAGTTTGAGCTGAATGAGAAGACACTGTAACAACCATACACATAAAAAAGAAAAATATAAAAATAAAACTTCCATTGTTGAATCCATTCGGGTTTTAAAAAAATAATTGTCTGAATATTTGTGAAAATTCAATAACCATAAAAACTACTAGAGAAATTACGAAGCATACTGACTTAGGCTCAGATCTTGTATTGCTAATTAGTTTCCAGATGAGACCATTAGAACATGAATTCATAGAAGTAACTAGCCCATTTTGGAATCTTAGGTACCACTTTTTATCTTTAACTTCCATATTGTTCTTGGTTTTATACTTGAATTTATTGTCTTATACCTGGTGGGGAAGACAGAATCTTGTCTTCATAACAGTCAGAATTATTGTTGCCTATTTCCTCCTTTCTTATGCAGGTGTAATACAAGATGAAAACACACTGACTTCCTTTATTCTTAGTTATTTGTCAGTATGGCTGCAAGATGGCTGCCATTTGCATGTTTTGCAAACATGGACAATGGTACATTTTTTTTTTCCTTCTTCTTCTGTATCTAAGACAGGACCTACTGGCTCTATAGTCTCACTATGTGGGTCGGACTTGCAATAATTCTCCGTTCTCAGCCTCACAAGAGCTGGGAGTACAGGGGCACTCCACCACACCCAGTCTTAATCACCATATCACTGCAACCCACAGGTGGGCAGCATGGCAAGGCAGAGACCGAATCCCAACCACTGCGCTCTAAGTAAGTAGTCACTTTATTCCGCAGAGGGATTAGGCAGGCCCTGTTGATACAGTTATTGATAAACATTTAAAAGTTTCTAATCCAGTGAATACATTGTGTACAGCGATATGAACTCTCGTCTTTGGATTTTCCATATTTCATTTTTTATATATGTAGACCTGTACAGAGTCTACAGGGTCTCACTACACAGACCCTACTCATAGTGATCCTCCTGTTTTCAGCCTAACAAGTGCTGGGATGACAGGTGCATGTCACCATGCCCCATCTTATTTGCTCTCTCAGCCCACCAAAATGGCAAGGCCACACCTCCCATCCTTGTGTCTGCCTAAGCAGGCTTTTTACTCTCCTGAGCTAAATGGCCAGCCCTGTTTTCCATGTTTCTTCTAGTATTGTTTTGACATGGTACAATTTTCTCTTTCTTTTGGTGTGCTTTTCTTCAGGTGAATTTTCTTTACAAGCCCTCAAATCTTCTCTGAACATCATTCCCAGATGATGATCATATATTGTATCTGTATACATCTGTTATTGCTCGTATGATTTGCTATGTAGAATGTTTACTTACATTGCCTTGAAGCAATATGTTGAACTGGCAATCAAGAAAGATACTTGCACAATTTCTGAATACTTCCATCTTAAGAAGTTTAAAAGTGAATTTATTCTCCCACCTAATTTATAAATTTACAAAAAAAAAATGTTTTCTTGTTTCCTATTCTGGAGAGTGAATAGTGAACTCACAGTTACATAAAATGAAGTGTTAAGCCTCAACAACTACAACTTTATCTATCATTGCTTAGAAAATCTATAAATTATCAAACAGCTTTTATTCTCGCTCTTCATTACTTGTTAAACACACATACTCTGTCTTCTCCACCTTCCATGTGTTCATTTGCATCTCTATTACCATCTCTCACTTAGAGTACTGCAATCATTCCAAATTCTTCTTATTGCTATTTCTATGTCGTCCCACACTATATATCTCTTAGTGAAGACATAAAGTGGTTCTAAAATGCAAATATCACTGTTCCATTTGTCTACTTAATAGTGTTTAAGAGCTTCCATTATACACAGGAAAAAGTCCAAATACTTTAGTGTGCCATATATATAAGCATTCTTTTATAAACTTCTACCTGCTTATTCTTCCAGTATTTTATAGACTGCTGTTAGGTTGTGCTAAAATTATAATGACTTTCTTTTTACTGCTCAAAAGTGTCCCTCTTTCTCTTCATTTCTAGTGATGATGTGTAGAACTCTTTCTAGTTGCAACTATCTTTCCTCTACTTCTGTTTAACATTGATAGGCTCCTCTTGAGTGTCATGAAAAAAGAGAAGTTAGAATAGAGAAGTCTGGAGCTAGAAACCAATAGACTACAAGAAAGTAAATACTCATGAACCTTGCCCAAGCCAAATGTAGGTCTTTTCTCAATGAAATTCAAGTGAATGAAAAGGTTGTTTAATCCTAAAGATTGCAATTCCTCACCTGAAGTTATACTATAAAGCCACAGTGATAAAATCAGCATGGTAGTGGCAAAAAAAAAAAAGACATTTTATTTTGAGCATCAAAAAAAGGTATTTGAGCCATTTATTTGAGCCTTAAAATACTGTGAACTTTACTTATTTTCTTTTCTTTTTGGAGGTCAGAAACAAGAGCCCTAATGGTAGACACCTACTCACATGATGCTATTCAGTTAACCAATGAAACGCCAGTGGCCCGTGACCAGCAACATTTGGCAGACTTTTATGGGGTCAACTCCCTTTTACCCTTCCCACCTGCATAACAAGTAGATGGAAAAATCCTAGGCTAGCTTCTCTGTCTCTTTGCTCCTTTCCCTCTTTCATTCATTTTCTGGTTCTTTCAAATTGACTTTTGCTATTTTTTTCCTTTATATTCTACTCCTATATTTCTAGCTGTATAAGTGAGTATACTCAGCTCAAGTTGGTGCACTGTTTTTATACAAGTGGATCTGTTTAAAGTACAACAGAGGAACTGGGTGTGGTGGTGCATGCTTGTAATCTAAGCACTAGGGAGGCTGAGGTAAGATGATCTCTTGAGTTCGAGAAAAGCTTGGAGCCTACAAAAATGAGCACAAGGCTATCCTGAGCTGTATAGTGAGTGAAGACCCATCTCAAAAAAATGCATCGGAACACCCATGTTATTGATACTGAGCTTTGATGAAATGTTTTGCTTGCCTGTGGATTCTCTATCTCAGGAATGGTAAAGGATGCCCCCAAGAATAAAACAATAAATAAACCTTTGCTTCTAGCATTCAAAATATCAAATAAGTAGAGACACAGTCTTCCTATTTTCACTATGCAAACATTCATTTTCTTCCCCATTTCAGGTTGTATCCTGCACATTCCTCTTTACACTCTGTCCCCCATTATAAGAAGCATTTGTGTTGTTTGGCAACAAATCTCCATATTCTAGCAGGATAGGAAGTGCCCAAAATTTTGGTTTTCAGAGTAAGGAGGAAGTATGAATCCAACTGCCTTCAGGATACACCTTAGTATCATCCTCCTATTATTATATTTAACTTTATCTCTCACAAAGGGCTGAATTCTACAAGTTCTTGGCTTTGGAGGTAGAATATGGAAAAATAATTTGTCTTTACTTACCACCAGGTTCTTTCACATGCTTACCATATTCTTCCTAAATCTCCCATTTTTTCAGAAAATTAAATATAATTAACTAAAATTAAATATTTCAAAACAATATTGCAAAATTCAAATCAAATCATAATTCCAACTTAAAGGCCAGAATATTGTGTATCATATGTATAAATCATGATAGGCATATGATAGTAATCACTTCAGAGTACTCACAGAGTATTTGAATAGGTTAATATATACAAAGATATCTACCCTGTAGACCCAGACAGAATCATGACCCACAGGGTGCAGAAGAAGTCCATTTGTAGAATGTGCTGATGGACATATTCTGCTGCTGTATATAAAATAAAAATTGAAAACTGCTTTTGTATAGCTCTTTTTCTTTTTTTTTAATTATTTGCCCTGTTTTGTGGGTTCTTTCCATTCTCCTTTATGGAGTTGTGGTCATTTTGATCCTTCTCTAGAATAGCTTTTAGTAAACTATTTAGGGTTGGCTTTGTCATCACGAACTTCTTTAGTTGGTCTTTGTCCTGGAAGTATTTCACTTCTTCATTGAAATTGAAGGAGAGTTTTGCAGGATATGGCAGTCTGGGCTGGAAATTGTTTTCTTTCAAGACTGGAAGTTCTTTGCTGCATGATCTTCTTGACTTGATGGTTTGTAAAGAGAAATCTGCTATTATTCTAATGGGTTTTCCTTGGCATATGATCTGTTTGTTTTCTCTAGCAGCTTTTAGCATACTGTCCCTGTGCTGAACTTCTGAGATCTTGATTATTATATGTCTGGGTGTGGTTTTAATTGGGTTGATGTTATTTGGAGTTTTATATGCTTCAGTAAACTGTATGTCAAATTGTTTCCCCATATATAGGAAGTTTTCTGCTATTACTTCTTCCCGTATTCTTTTTATATCATTTTTACAGACTCCTTCTTTCGCATTGATGCCTATTAGTCTTCATTGTTCACTTTTTCATCATCTTACAGATGCTGAATTATTTTTTTCTTGCATCCTATTTGTTAAGAGATTTTTTTCTTACCTCTTTACTAGCTGCAATGGTGTCTTTAAGGTCTGAAAGTCTATTTTCACTTTTATTGAAACACTTTTGCTAGCTTGTGATTTTTGAGGATTTAAGTTCCTGTATACCACTTTGAATCTGCCTCATACATTCTATTTCCTATATTGCTCTTTCAAGATTCCATCATTTATCTATTCCCCTCTGTTTTTTATCATTATCCTTAGCAGCACTTAGTACTTCTTTTATTATAAGTATTATTTCTTTCTTTACTTCAGAAATTATTTCTAATCTGATTTCTACTACGTCTTTTTTTTTTTTTTTTTACTTCAGATACTATTATTTCAGAGAATTCAGGTGTGTGATTTCTAATTTCTTCTATGTTATTGTCTTTGGTATTTCTTCTGGGTGGGGTTGGGCCCTGAGAGTGCATATTCCTTCTCTTTGTTATTTTGTATACACTTGCCTTCTGACTTTTGGTTTAGAGCTTTGATAGAGTTCTTACCTTAGCACCAAATCTATATCTACCAAGTTCAAAGTCTTCCAGGTGGATATAGTTTTGGTCTGACTTCTGAGCCTTCATTTCTTCCTGTTGCAACCCTTGGCGGTGAATCTGCTTTACCACTCTGGCAATAAGTTCTGCTCCTGGATCAGCTGGGTAGGTCTTGTCTCTAGTCTCTCTGCAGAGGGTTCTGCAGCAGTTTTCCACACTGGACACGCTGGGCCTGGTTGCTGCATCAAATGAATTTCATGTGGGCCCAGGGCAGTGTATGGAATAAAGCTGGGCCTGGTTGCTAGGTTGAATGAGTTTTTAGCGAGCCCAAGGAGGTCTCACTCAAATTCCAGCCTGGACCTTATTACTAGGTCAAATGAATTTCCAGCTGGCCCAGGATAGTCTGACTCATGAGCCAGGCCTTCTTTGCTGGTCTCCCTATTCTTAAACTGAATTTCACATTAGTAAAATTCTCCTGATTAATTCTAATCTAAAGTTTAAAAAAGCTGTATTTTTAAGCAATTACTAACCAAGATTTCATTTCATTTGTGTTGTCCAAATTTTTTTCAGTTACATAAGGTCAATAACTACCCCTCTATACCTTCATCCAAAGCAAACATGACACTGAGCTATAAAGTAAGTAATTGGTCCCAAAACCTTCAGTGTAAATATCTGTTATGGACATTTTTGGTTTATTTGTTTATTTTAGTATCAGGCATCCAATTTCTGACCTTGTGCTTGACTGGCATGTGCTTTACTACCAAACAATGTTTGTTACCTAAATAAAACTATACTTACACATATTTTAATAATGAAGGTATATATTAACAATATTTAAGAACCTAAGTTTCATATGTTTTACTTTCATACTTTGTGAAAACCAAAAAATTTTAAAATAAAATTATAAGAATAGTTCTGAGCTTTATTTTTTAATATTTTCACATTTTCAACCATATATATATATATATATATATATATATATATATATATATATATATATCTTTTATGTATTGCCATTGTGTAGGTTTTAAACATCAATATAGCCAGGCGTGGTGGTGCACGCCTGTAATCCCAGCACTTGGGAGGCTGAGGCAGGAGGATCAGTGTAAATTCGAGACCTGCCTGGGCTACCAAAGTGAGCTCAAGGCCAGCTTCAACTGCATAGCAAGACCCTGTCTCAAAAAGCCAAAATAAATAAATAAATATATAAACATCAATATATTAGTCAGTACATATAAATGTAACATAATAAAGCATAACTTAATTTATTTGATCATATTAGTGCTTAGCTTAGAAATCATGAGTTTACAGATTTTTTATTATTATTTCAGTACATACACAAACATAATTTCTATTGGTTTATTGAAAGGAACAATCAACATTTATTTAATGTATCTAGTGCAGGATCTTAGCATGCAGCTCGGATTCATAGTGATCTTCCTGTTTTCAGCCTCCCCAGTATTGTGCTTCTGGATGTGGACCACCATGCTTGTTCCTGGTGGCTGGCTCAGTATGCCCTGGGTTGAGGGGGTGAGACTGACAAGTTATGTGGTACCCTGATCAAACTCAGTACCTACAATTGCTTAAACAGATGGTTAGTCTGCTGAGCTACCTTTCTGGCCCTGAAAGGAATAAAATGCTTAAATTTTCATTAAATTTTGCATGACTATGTCTGCTAATCCTAACAATTCCTTTTAAGATAACAGCATGGAATATTACAACTATTATTAGTTTCCTATAATTTGTTCTGAAATTTTGCATTATTTTTAATGTTTTTTAATGATTTTATATTTTTTAAAATAAATACAAAACCAAAAATGTCATAGCCAGATAATTAAAGAATCACAGTAGTTGATTCAAAAAAATTATACTCTTATCTTATTATTATTGTTATTATTATTATTATTATTATTATTATTATTATTATTGCCTGCCTTAATGTTGGGTTGGGTAAGACTATGGAGCCAAAGGGTGAACCCAAGTCCGCTATGCCTGAGTATGTTTGCCAGAAAAGGTACTTAAAAAACTGACCTAAGCCACAGGCCCCCAAACCTATTTTTAATCAGATATGAATTGGTACACAAATGTGACTTAGATTTTCATCAAATGAAGAATGGATAAAAAAATATGTGGTATTTTTATGCAATAGAGTATTACTCAGCTACAAAACAGGATAAATTTGAGTCTTTTGTCAGTAAATGGATGCAAATACAGAGCATACTCTTAAGTGACATAAATCAGCCCCACATATGCAAACGCCATCCTGTCTTCTTTGTGTGAAAATCTGAAAGAGATAAATGGAATCTGAAGGCTACAATAGACACTGTGAAAGGGAATGAACTTATTCAAAAGGAAAGAGTCACTGAGTTGAGGAGGACAGCAGAGGGAATAATGGAAAGAGATTTACCTGTGTATGTCAGCAAGATGGTTTGGACAGGTGTACTGTGCATTTCTCCTGGACTATGTAAAGGAGCAGTTAATGCTTCGATTTGTTTCATCTCCTTTTTACATGGTGTAGTGGCTGACACAATGTGTCAACTTGGCTGAATGACTCAGCAGCCCGGTTCCCTGTTGATGGGAGCCCCACTCTGGGGTACAATTGGTTCTTCCCTGGAGTATCACCCGGGCCTGCCTAGGATATGATTGGATTTCTCCCTAGAACGGGGATCAAGGGCCCGTCCTGGGGTATGATTAGTTCCACCCTAGGGCGCAATTAGTTCCACCCTAGGGCGCAGAATGACTGAGCACAAAAAGACTTTTTAAAGGGCTGAAGGAGGAGTCAACACTTCACTTCGTCGGAGAAGCTTCGGTCTTCGCATTCAGACTGGACTTCATCGTCTGGCTTGCAGCGCAGACTCTTCGGCCTCCAGCTTAGATCTCTCGCCTTCCGCTGCAGACTCTTCAGCCTCCATCTACAGACACTTCATTCCTCCATTACAGACCCGTCAGCTGACAGAGACTTACACGGAGTGCTGCAGTGAAGTCCAAGCCTTGGGATTGAATTCTTCAGTCCAGAGTGTGCAGACGCCCTGTGCGTGCTTCCTCATCTGACTCTGTGGCTATTGTAGGTCAATCTTACAATTTCTTATAGATTGTATGTTTGGTGTTAATATCCATTCCTTATATTATATATATTCTGTTCCTCTAGTAAAACCCTGACCAATACAGAATATGGTACCAGGAGTGGGGTTCCCATCAACAGGGAACCGGGCTGCTGAGTCATTCAACCAAGTTGACACATTGTATCCACCACTACACATGGTTTGTAATTATCTTTTCTTAATTTCTGGAACATTCTTTCTTGTTTTCTTTTCCCAGTTTTGTGTGCATATGATTAACTGCTTGAAAGAGCACTACATATTACAACAAATGCTGTGAAATTCATATTACTTTGTTAAGTGAAATTCTGTATCATTTGTAACTCTTTGCTTTAATTCTAATATATACTCTCTTTAAAAATAACAAACACCAATATTAAAAATAATGTCCTTGATTTTGCTGTTATGCAGAACGATTTTCCTTTTCCTTTTCATGAATTGCATAAAGTTATATTTTCACATCACACAATATACACTTTTCTTTCAGGGATCTTTTATCTAAGTAAATAAATATCATCTCCATTTCTGTTATTGCATTGCTAAAACAAACTGGAATTTGCATTACTATTTGAGAATAGGTGCTAGTTATATTTAGATTATAGTTACAGTTAGCCTAAAATTTTGTTTTGTGTCTACCTAATGGTCAGAATTAAATACTCTCAATTCTTAGTACACAGTCCCTGCAAAAAGGCCACATAGATGGATTTTGCAATGACATCTTGTTTGGATGTATCTGTTTGGTCAATATAAAAGAGAACAATATACATCTTTGGATATGGTGTCTACAAAGTTTTGTGAAATTTCTTTGAATTTTGCACACAGAAGTAGAATTTCTGGCTCATTACCCACATGCATATTTTTATAAAACAGAGTTTATTTTCCCTAAAACAAAAAAAAAAATTTGAACCAGTGTGGGGCAAAGGTTCTTGGTCATGTATGTAGATATATTAATATATTTTTTTTTTCAAATTGGGTCATATTGTATGTTTAATGTGCTGTTTTCTCAAGTTTTAGTTGCTAAGAAATTTTTAGATTTCTTTATTGAGAAAATTCTATTGAACTGATATTTTCTTTCATAGGGTAACCTGCATTATCTAATAAAGTATGTTTTTATAATATTTTCTGTTAATCTATTGATTTTCAATTTATGTTATGGAGGAGCTAATTTTGTCACTGAGATGTAGGTTTAAATAGAAATATTTGTAAATTTTCCAATTACCTTTTTGCTCATAACTTTGAAAGATATATTGTTAACCTCACTGTTTTTTTTTTTTCATGAGCAGAACTTATTTATTGAGTGAAAGGAGGCTCCTTCCCGAGAGAGGAACAGGAGGGGATCCTGAGAAGGTTGTCCCCATGTTTCTATCTTCATAATTGTTGTGTTGTTCTGGTGTCGGTGCCGCAAGAAACGA